>JBBBDQ010008242.1:0-82011 GCA_037127315.1 Ascarosepion bandense
TTGCTTTATCCCCCACTCTCTCCCCTTCTCCTATGTCCACTCCCACTCGGGCAAAAAAGATAAAAGCCCTGCCCAAAGGGGAAGCGCTATTGAAAGTAGAGGAGGACATCTCTGCAGGGTGGTCGTCACAAAGACGAAAACTACTCAAACCACTGCTGAAGATGACCACAGTTGACGGTCTATCTACGGAGGACCCCAAAAACTTTCCCCAGGCCCCAGGAGTAATTACCCTCGTACGGAATACCGGGGGTAACCTGCGGGTCTGGGACCACATCGCGGAAGCGAAAAAAACTTTATCCTAAACTAAGGATGTGCATTGAAAGCTCAGCAGAACTTAGAAAAATGTCTAAAAATTGTTCGGGGAGGTTCCCTGTTTTACTCCACCCCAGTTTATATAGGGTGGTAAAACTAATGTACCCCACGGACGTCGGCGGTATTGTCTCAGACGGACGGATTACGTCCGACATAGGAACTGGTTCCCTGGGACAGTCCGTCGGGGTCCTGTCTGCCCGAGATTTTCGCCCCGTATGCATCTAGAGAGCCTTTGTTGCCTGTTTTTCTTTTTTCTCTTTTTCAGGTTTAAAAGATGTCTATTAAGATAGCCAGCTTGAATGCGAAGGGCCTGAGGGATCGGGGTAAGGCGGCTCGCCTGCTTCGTGACCTCTTGTCCTTCGGCGTGGATGTGGCCGCGATCCAAGAGACTCACTTTGTTTGCGAAGTCGACTCTTGTGTGCTGTCTAACGACTTTGTCGTCTATTCAGCATATGGGAGCCGGCAAGCCAGAGGTGTTTCTTTGCTGGTCAAGCGTACCCTGGACGCGAAGGTTGACCTTGTCCATGTCGGTGCCGAGGGCCGGCTGATCGTGGCCGATATTGCAGTGAAAAGCAAATTGTTCCGGCTGATTGTGGTTTATGCGCCCAATAAGCAAGGTGAGCGTGTCTCTTTCTTTCGGCTGTTGGAGCCCTTTATGGTGCATTCAACACGGCTAATCTTAGTTGGGGACTGGAATGCCATCCTAACCCCCAAATGGGATAGAGGGAGGGGCGCTAGCGGGAGGAATGATGATCGTAGCCTGGTTGATCTGATCGACGAATTTGGTCTCGTCGATAGATACCGGGTCGATCATCCGGATGAGTATGTGGACGTGGGCGCTTAATTGGCCTTCTACCCGGGTATCTGCGTACCTGGATAGGATGTTAGTGAGAGTGGCCGACATAGACTTCTTAGAATGTCCAACGTTCCACTGGCTAGGCTACACGGACCACAAACTCGTTTGTGCCCGTGTGGTGTTAGACTTTAGGCCTAGGTTGGCTGGTTATTGGAAGTTCAATCAGTCCTTACTGGACAGGCGGGACTTTCGTGACCAGCTGACAAAACTAGTTCAGCGGGCGTTAATTGGGCGAGTCATTGGGAATAAGTGGTGGGTTAACCTTAAGGACTCCATTAGGTCTTTCGCCACCAAATATAGCCAGCGGCTCAAACTAGATAAGGCTGCGGAGGCAAAGACACTTAGTGCTAATTTCGTTCCCGGGCGGAGGCTGGTGGGGATCCCCTAGAGATAGCCTTAGCCAGGGAGGCCCTGAGGCGCACGACTAGCGAGCGCTATATGGGCCAGGTAATTAGAGCTAAGTTAAGCAAGATGTCTTCCGAAGCTGTGAACATGGGCGCAGAACTGCGCAAGGAAGAAATTCGTCGGGCCGGCGATCGGTACATTCGAGAAGTGCGCGACCCGGAGGGGCATCTCCTTCGGTCCACCGACGACATGTGCGAGGCGTTCCGGCAGCATTTCGAACACCGGTTTACCAAGGAGCCTGGTCTCCGTGACGAGGAGTTTCGCAGCTATTTGGCTGACTTTCCCCGGCTTTTGCCGGCTGAAGCGGCTAGCTGCGAAGGGGAGATTACGGAGGACGAAGTCTACGCGGCTTTGAAGAAGACCGGCAGTGGCAAGTCGCCAGGTTTGGATGGTTTGCCCTATGAATTGTACTTGAGGATGTCGCACCTTTTTGTCCCGCTCTTGACTGTCGTGTTCAACCACTGGTTTCGGCAGGGGTCCATCCCCGGTCGGATCACCAGGGGCGTGATCACGCTGTTGGGAAAAGGCAAGAAGGTTGGGCGGGGGGGGATTAGATGATTACAGGCCCATAACTCTGCTAAACACAGAGTTAAAGATTTTGGCCAAGATCCTGACGAATCGCTTGCAGCTAGTTGCCGAGTCTCTGTTGGAACCGGATCAGACTTGTTCTGTGAAGGGACGAACAATTCAGAGCAACCTGCACTTGATCCGCACGATCGTAGAGGGTGTAGAAGACGACGAAGAGGCCGCGCTGATCAATTTGGATCAGTCCAAGGCATTTGATAGGATTGACCATGGCTACCTGGCTGCTGTCCTGCAGGCCGCCGGATTCAAACCCGACTTCAGCCGCTGGATTAGCCTTCTGTATCGCTCCCCCAAGGCTGTGGTACAGGTGAACGGGAAGCTGTCGAGCGCTTTCGCGCTGTCTAGGTCGGTCCGACAGGGTTGTCCACTGTCGCCTCTCCTTTACGTCCTGGCGTTGGAGCCCCTCCTTCGCCGGCTAAGGGACGAGACGTGCAGTCCGGTCCTGCGTGGAATTGCTGTCCCTGGTGGAGCTCGAGCCAGGGTTTCCGCGTACGCCGATGACGTAACGACCTTTGTGTCCTCCCGCAGGGACATAAGGGCGGTACAGAAGGCGCTTAGAACGGTACGAACAGGTAACAGGGGCCAGAATTAACCGCGACAAGTCGTCCGGCTTGCGGTTAGGTGCCTGGAAGGGTGTTTCCCTCCCGGGGCCCTTCGACTGGACGGACGGGCCGGTCAAGCTCCTCGGAGTTTGGTTCGGTCCGGACTTACAGTTGGAGAAAAACTGGTCAGAAGTACAGGCAAAGGTCGGCGCGTCGGTCGAGATTTGGCGTCGACGAGTCTCTCCGTGAAGGGTCTGGCGGAGGTGTGTAATACATACCTCTTTCCCAGAATCCTTTACCGGCTGTCTGTACTTCCCCTTTGTGACGATCATGAGAAGGCGCTCGAGCGTTTGCTATTCTCCTGTCTTTGGAGAGGACGCAAACACATGGTCGACAAAGGAGTCTGCTGCCTCCGTCCGTGTCAAGGGGGTCTGGGGATGCCACACTTGAGGAGCCACGTGCTCGCTTCGAGGTTGGCATTCCTCAGGCGCGCGTTGGAGGAAGATCGGTTGCTTGCGGGGGTAGTGAGGGACATGTTCCCTAGCCTCACTATCACTCCCCCGCTCCTAAGGACTAGCAATAGGCCTTGGGGGCGGCCGAAATTCCTACTCGAATGTCTGACGGCCCTTCGGGCCATTCCATGGTCCAGTGACCTTTCACGGCCTAGGAGAATCTTCTATCGGGGATTAGTGGAGGGCGCCGTGAAGGATGAACTGTGGAGTAAGCTTGGCATGTCGGGAGAGGAGTATCGCTCTCATTGGTCTTGGGCGCCAGGTGCGGATTGGCTCAACAACTCTGAGTTTTCTCTGACCTGGCGATTGGCTCGGAATGGTCTGTCTCTCAACGACAAGCGGTTCGCAATGGGCCTGGCGGATTTGCCAGATTGTGAACGTTGCGTCCTTGGAATTAAGGAGACGTCTGCGCACGCCTTCTTCCATTGTTCGCGCGTTCGCCCGTTGTGGGCGCGTGTTGGCGAGTTGACTGCTCGTATCGCGCCGCGGGAGCTTGTGCTCATTGATCGCGCATACGCTGTGGACAATGTGTCGCCCCCGTACTCTGGAGTGAAGCGGATGGTGTTTCTGTCGCTACTGGCCACGGCTAGAATGGTGATTTGGATGACGCGTCTGGAGGAAGTCTTGCGGGGAGGTCGTCTTTCGGATCAGGATCTAATCCGATATTTTGAGCACCAGCTCAAAATTAAGATTAGAACTGAACGGAAACGGCTGCACCCGACAGAGTTCAGCGAAAGGTGGGTATATGCGGCGAGCCTGGTTCGCGTGACCGGGGCTAGCCTTGATTTTCTCTTTTAGATCTGCTAGTTGCATCGGGGTGGATTCCTTTGGAACCCCTCCCGTGGTTAAGGTAGAAGTTCTTTTTTGTGCCTAGTTAATGTGAGTGAATGTGTTTGTCCTGGCCTGTTCCCGGCTCCATTGCTTTTGTTATGATCCAGTTCGAGATTCCCATTGTCCAAGTATTCTTTTGTCCCGTTTTCACTCTCGGCTGGGTCAGCCTTATACATTCTCCAGTCCAATTTATTTTGTTCCCTGCTTCTCCATTCCCCCCAGAAAGAGAGCTGCTTGATTTTGTTCTTTTTAAGGCAGAATACAGTGGCCTCTTTAATTACGTGGGTGTGTTTGGGTCTTACTAACCCATGTATATATATTCATTTGAAATTGTTTTTTGTTTTGGGGTTTTTGTTTCTTCATTTCCCCTCCCCATCATGTCATTTCATGAATAAAGTTTTAAATTTATTTTTGTACACTATTGTAAATATTGTAAATACACAAATTTTTATGTACATTTGGGGCGTTTTTAGGTCCCTGGTATGTTACTGCGGTATTTTGGGTGTATGATAGGTATGAGTGTTGATGGACAAATTTTTATGGTGAATGAGAAAATTGTAACGTATGTATGGGTCGTGAATCTGATTAGCTAGGTATAAGATAGTTACGGAAGACCAACCCAAGTTTTTGTTCCCCCTCCCCATTGTTTGGCCTTGTGCCAGAATTTGTACTTTGTTGGCAAATAAATAAGTACCACCCCTTTCCCTTTCCCACCCGGCTTTTTGTTGTGTGGTGAATGGTAATAAGAGCAAGGTTTGACATTTGTTCCGCAGTGATATTTGTTAGTTCCTTGTTTCTTGACAATCTGGTTTTCCAGCCCGAGTTTATAGCTCGGGCCACGGTAAAGTAGCGTTTCTCGCGCGAAACACCGGAAAAACAGTTGTCCGGTGTTCGGCCACTTTGTGGCAATGGCCACAGATGGGCCGATGGAAAGCGTTCCTCCCACCCACGGCGTCGGTGGGAGGAAAGGAGGATTGGGCTTTACCGCCTCGGGATAATCCCCTTCAGTACCAGTAGTAACAGTAGCAGCACTAGCAGCAGGATCCGGAACTGTACCGGCACCGGCAGCAGCAGCACCTGGATCCCCCAAACCTTCAACCTCTGGATGGAAAGGAGGAAAGGTCCCGATGAAGGGGAAACTTACTATGAAGAGCTGCGGAAAAACAAATACGCAAACTACATTTCGGGCACAGAGCTGTTGTCGGTACCAGAAGAGTTGGCGGTGGTCGAGGCCAGGATCATATCCCTCATTACGAAGGACCCCAAAACTCACAAGTTGGTGGGGATTAACAGGGAGAAGTTTGAAGAGGCCATTAAGACCCTAGAAATCAAAGCCAAGGCTATAGCGAGACGAACTGGCGCTACATGGGACGTCCTGCTTGGCTCGGCCGAGGAGGCCAGGCAGCTGTCCGGAGTGGTCCTGGAGACCAAAACACTCCTGTTTCAAACGGAGTACATGGGGACGCGTAAGGTAAAAATTACATTACACGGCGTCCCCATGGACATTTCCCAGGACCATATTGGGGCCTTTTTTGCCCAGTATGGAAAGGTTGCGGAGGTCTCGGCGTTGCGCTCCAAGGCGGGTTTCCTGTCCGGGGACATGGCCCTGCAGGTGACCCTTTCCAAGGAAAAGATCGCTGAAATTCCAAACATCCTCACCTGCAGGAAGCGTGCGATTTTTGTAATTGTTGAGGGCAGGAAACCCTGCTGTTGGGCCTGTGGGGCGGCGGATCACGTCGCTAAGGCGTGCCCAACAAAGAATCCACCGCCCCGAAGGCCCAGCCAACCAAGAGGCAGGATGGACCGGCGGAGAAGGGAAAATCAGCACCTCCAACACCAACATCAGCATCATCAGCACCAGCACCAGGAGCAAACAAGGAGGGCGAGTGGCAGGTGGTGGCAAGGAAGAAGACTAAAACGCCTTCACCTGTGAAGGTGCCGTCACCTGCCAAGGCTCCTGCAAATACAAAGGAGGCCCGCAGGCGGTAAAATCGCCTCCTAAACAGGGGAAGGTGAAAAAACCTCCCCAAATTGAAGAACCGGAGGAAGAAGAACGGATGGAGGTACAGAGATCCTCATCCCTGAAACGCGGCAGGGAAGACAGAGAGGAGGAGCATCGAGAGAGCCCGAAAAGCAGGCGGAGAAGCAGAAGTAGGGAGAAAAGGATTCCTTCAACACCCAAGTGCTCGTCTCTGCCTGCTTCTCCGGAGAGGCAAAGTTATGCCCAAAAGGCAAGGAGCCTTCCCTCGTCCCCGCGGAAAGCTTCCCAGTCCCCAGCCTTTAAATTGACCCCACTAAGACCTGCATCTTCAACCCCCACTCCCTCCCCTTCTCCTATGCCCACTCCCACTCGGGCAAAAAAGAAAAAAGCCCTGCCCCAGGGGGAAGCACTCATGAGAGTGAATGAGGACGTTGCCTCAGAATGGTCCTCCCAGAGGCGCAAGTTACTAAAACCCCTGCTGAGGCTGACCTCGGTGGACGGCGTTTCGGTGGAGGATCCCAGGAACTTTTCCCAGGCCCCAGGAGTAATTAACCCTTGTGAGAAATACCGGGGGTAACCTGAGGGTCTGGGACCACATTTCCGAAGTCAAGAGACTCTATCCAAAAATCAGGATGGTTCAGGAGAATACTCCTGAACTTAAAAAAATGTCAAAAAATTGTGCGGGGAGGTTCCCTGTTTTACTCCACCCCAGTCTTTATAGGGTGGTAAAACTAACTTACCCCACGGACGTCGGCGGGATTGTCCTAGACGGGCGGATTACGTCCGATGTAGGAACGGGTTCCCTAGGACAGTCCGTCGGGGTCCTTTCTGCTAAAGATTTCCGTCCCGTTTGCAATTAGAGAGCCTTTGTTGCCTGTTTTTCTTTTTTCTTTTTCAGGTTTAAAAGATGTCTATTAAGATAGCCAGCTTGAATGCGAAGGGCCTGAGGGATCGGGGTAAGGCGGCTCGCCTGCTTCGTGACCTCTTGTCCTTCGGCGTGGATGTGGCCGCGATCCAAGAGACTCACTTTGTTTGCGAAGTCGACTCTTGTGTGCTGTCTAACGACTTTGTCGTCTATTCAGCATATGGGAGCCGGCAAGCCAGAGGTGTTTCTTTGCTGGTCAAGCGTACCCTGGACGCGAAGGTTGACCTTGTCCATGTCGGTGCCGAGGGCCGGCTGATCGTGGCCGATATTGCAGTGAAAAGCAAATTGTTCCGGCTGATTGTGGTTTATGCGCCCAATAAGCAAGGTGAGCGTGTCTCTTTCTTTCGGCTGTTGGAGCCCTTTATGGTGCATTCAACACGGCTAATCTTAGTTGGGGACTGGAATGCCATCCTAACCCCCAAATGGGATAGAGGGGAGGGGCGCTAGCGGGAGGGAATGATGATCGTAGCCTGGTTGATCTGATCGACGAATTTGGTCTCGTCGATAGATACCGGGTCGATCATCCGGATGGGAGTATGTGGACGTGGGCGCTTAATTGGCCTTCTACCCGGGTATCTGCGTACCTGGATAGGATGTTAGTGAGAGTGGCCGACATAGACTTCTTAGAATGTCCAACGTTCCACTGGCTAGGCTACACGGACCACAAACTCGTTTGTGCCCGTGTGGTGTTAGACTTTAGGCCTAGGTTGGCTGGTTATTGGAAGTTCAATCAGTCCTTACTGGACAGGCGGGACTTTCGTGACCAGCTGACAAAACTAGTTCAGCGGGCGTTAATTGGGCGAGTCATTGGGAATAAGTGGTGGGTTAACCTTAAGGACTCCATTAGGTCTTTCGCCACCAAATATAGCCAGCGGCTCAAACTAGATAAGGCTGCGGAGGCAAAGACACTTAGTGCTAATTTCGCCCGGGCGGAGGCTGGTGGGGATCCCCTAGAGATAGCCTTAGCCAGGGAGGCCCTGAGGCGCACGACTAGCGAGCGCTATATGGGCCAGGTAATTAGAGCTAAGTTAAGCAAGATGTCTTCCGAAGCTGTGAACATGGGCGCAGAACTGCGCAAGGAAGAAATTCGTCGGGCCGGCGATCGGTACATTCGAGAAGTGCGCGACCCGGAGGGGCATCTCCTTCGGTCCACTGACGACATGTGCGAGGCGTTCCGGCAGCATTTCGAACACCGGTTTACCAAGGAGCCTGGTCTCCGTGACGAGGAGTTTCGCAGCTATTTGGCTGACTTTCCCCGGCTTTTGCCGGCTGAAGCGGCTAGCTGCGAAGGGGAGATACGGAGGACGAAGTCTACGCGGCTTTGAAGAAGACCGGCAGTGGCAAGTCGCCAGGTTTGGATGGTTTGCCCTATGAATTGTACTTGAGGATGTCGCACCTTTTTGTCCCGCTCTTGACTGTCGTGTTCAACCACTGGTTTCGGCAGGGGTCCATCCCCGGTCGGATCACCAGGGGCGTGATCACGCTGGAGTTGGGAAAAGGCAAGAAGGTTGGGCGGGGATTAGATGATTACAGGCCCATAACTCTGCTAAACACAGAGTTAAAGATTTTGGCCAAGATCCTGACGAATCGCTTGCAGCTAGTTGCCGAGTCTCTGTTGGAACCGGATCAGACTTGTTCTGTGAAGGGACGAACAATTCAGAGCAACCTGCACTTGATCCGCACGATCGTAGAGGGTGTAGAAGACGACGAAGAGGCCGCGCTGATCAATTTGGATCAGTCCAAGGCATTTGATAGGATTGACCATGGCTACCTGGCTGCTGTCCTGCAGGCCGCCGGATTCAAACCCGACTTCAGCCGCTGGATTAGCCTTCTGTATCGCTCCCCCAAGGCTGTGGTACAGGTGAACGGGAAGCTGTCGAGCGCTTTCGCGCTGTCTAGGTCGGTCCGACAGGGTTGTCCACTGTCGCCTCTCCTTTACGTCCTGGCGTTGGAGCCCCTCCTTCGCCGGCTAAGGGACGAGACGTGCAGTCCGGTCCTGCGTGGAATTGCTGTCCCTGGTGGAGCTCGAGCCAGGGTTTCCGCGTACGCCGATGACGTAACGACCTTTGTGTCCTCCCGCAGGGACATAAGGGCGGTACAGAAGGCGCTTGAACGGTACGAACAGGTAACAGGGGCCAGAATTAACCGCGACAAGTCGTCCGGCTTGCGGTTAGGTGCCTGGAAGGGTGTTTCCCTCCCGGGGCCCTTCGACTGGACGGACGGGCCGGTCAAGCTCCTCGGAGTTTGGTTCGGTCCGGACTTACAGTTGGAGAAAAACTGGTCAGAAGTACAGGCAAAGGTCGGCGCGTCGGTCGAGATTTGGCGTCGACGGAGTCTCTCCGTGAAGGGTCTGGCGGAGGTGTGTAATACATACCTCTTTCCCAGAATGCTTTACCGGCTGTCTGTACTTCCCCT
This sequence comes from Ascarosepion bandense, assembly GCA_037127315.1. Lineage (NCBI taxonomy): Eukaryota > Metazoa > Mollusca > Cephalopoda > Sepiida > Sepiidae > Ascarosepion > Ascarosepion bandense. The sequence goes on from JBBBDQ010008242.1 coordinate 9,365, forward strand.
TTGTGACGATCATGAGAAGGCGCTCGAGCGTTTGCTATTCTCCTGTCTTTGGAGAGGACGCAAACACATGGTCGACAAAGGAGTCTGTTGCCTCCGTCCGTGTCAAGGGGGTCTGGGGATGCCACACTTGAGGAGCCACGTGCTCGCTTCGAGGTTGGCATTCCTCAGGCGCGCGTTGGAGGAAGATCGGTTGCTTGCGGGGGTAGTGAGGGACATGTTCCCTAGCCTCACTATCACTCCCCCGCTCCTAAGGACTAGCAATAGGCCTTGGGGGCGGCCGAAATTCCTGCTCGAATGTCTGACGGCCCTTCGGGCCATTCCATGGTCCAGTGACCTTTCACGGCCTAGGAGAATCTTCTATCGGGGATTAGTGGAGGGCGCCGTGAAGGATGAACTGTGGAGTAAGCTCGGCATGTCGAGAGAGGAGTATCGCTCTCATTGGTCTTGGGCGCCAGGTGCGGATTGGCTCAACAACTCTGAGTTTTCTCTGACCTGGCGATTGGCTCGGAATGGTTTGTCTCTCAACGACAAGCGTTTCGCAATGGGCCTGGCGGATTTGCCAGATTGTGAACGTTGCGTCCTTGGAATTAAGGAGACGTCTGCGCACGCCTTCTTCCATTGTTCGCGCGTTCGCCCGTTGTGGGCGCGTGTCGGCGAGTTGACTGCTCGTATCGCGCCGCGGGAGCTTGTGCTCATTGATCGCGCATACGCTGTGGACAATGTGTCGCCCCCGTACTCTGGAGTGAAGCGGATGGTGTTTCTGTCGCTACTGGCCACGGCTAGAATGGTGATTTGGATGACGCGTCTGGAGGAAGTCTTGCGGGGAGGTCGTCTTTCGGATCAGGATCTAATCCGATATTTTGAGCACCAGCTCAAAATGAAGATTAGAACTGAACGAAAACGGCTGCACCCGACAGAGTTCAGCGAAAGGTGGGTATATGCGGCGAGCCTGGTTCGTGTGACCGGGGCTAGCCTTGATTTTCTCTTTAGATCTGCTAGTTGCATCGGGGTGGATTCCTTTGGAACCCCGCCCGTGGTTAAGGTAGAAGTCTTTTTGGTGCCTAGTTAATGTGAGTGAATGTGTTTGTCCTGGCCTGTTCCGGCTTCATTGCTTTTGTTATGATCCAGTTCGAGATTCCCATTGTCCAAGTATTATTTTGTCCCGTTTTCACTCTCGGCTGGGTCAGCCTTATACATTCTCCAGTCCAATTTATTTTTGCCCCCTGCTTCTCCATTCCCCTTAGAAAGAGAGCTGCTTGATTTTGTCTTTTTAAGGCAGAATACAGTGGCCTCTTTAATTATGTGGGTGTGTTTGGGTCTTACTAACATTGTGTATATATATTCATTTGAAATTGTTTTTTGTTTTGGGGATTTTTTGTTTCTTCATTCCCCCTTCCCATCATGTCATTTCATGAATAAAGTTTTAAATTATTTTTGTAAGATATTGTATATATTGTAAAAATCAGAAATTTTTATGTACATTTGGGGTGTTTTTTAGGTCCCCGGTATGATTTTGCGGTATTTTGGTGCTTGTTAGGTATGAGTGTTGATGGACAAATTTTTATGGTGAATGAGAAAATTGTAACGTATGTATGGGTCGTGAATCTGATTAGCTAGGTATAAGATAGTTACTGAAGACCATCCCAAGTTTTGTTCCCCCTCCCCATTTTTCGGCCTTGTGCCATAATTCATGTATTTCATACCTGAATAAATACATACCACCCCTTTCCCACCCGGCTTTTTGTTGTGTGGTGAATGGTAATAAGAGCAAGGTTTGACATTTGTTCCGCAGTGATATTTGTTAGTTCCTTGTTTCTTGACAATCTGGTTTTCCAGCCCGAGTTTATAGCTCGGGCCACGGTAAAGTAGCGTTTCTCGCGCGAAACACCGGAAAAACAGTTGTCCGGTGTTCGGCCACTTTGTGGCAATGGCCACAGATGGGCCGGTGGTAAGTCGTTCCCCCCACCACGGCGTCGGTGGGAGGAAAGGAGGGGGATTGGGCTTTACCGCCTCGGGATAATCCCCCCTTCAGTACCAGTAGTAACAGTAGCAGCACTAGCAGCAGGATCCGGAACTGTACCGGCACCGGCAGCAGGCAGCACCTGGATCCCCCAAACCTTCAACCTCTGGATGGAAAGGAGGAAAGGTCCCGATGAAGGGGAAACTTACTATGAAGAGCTGCGGAAAAACAAATACGCAAACTACATTTCGGGCACAGAGCTGTTGTCGGTACCAGAAGAGTTGGCGGTGGTCGAGGCCAGGATCATATCCCTCATTACGAAGGACCCCAAAACTCACAAGTTGGTGGGGATTAACAGGGAGAAGTTTGAAGAGGCCATTAAGACCCTAGAAATCAAAGCCAAGGCTATAGCGAGACGAACTGGCGCTACATGGGACGTCCTGCTTGGCTCGGCCGAGGAGGCCAGGCAGCTGTCCGGAGTGGTCCTGGAGACCAAAACACTCCTGTTTCAAACGGAGTACATGGGGACGCGTAAGGTAAAATTACATTACACGGCGTCCCCATGGACATTTCCCAGGACCATATTGGGGCCTTTTTTGCCCAGTATGGAAAGGTTGCGGAGGTCTCGGCGTTGCGCTCCAAGGCGGGTTTCCTGTCCGGGGACATGGCCCTGCAGGTGACCCTTTCCAAGGAAAAGATCGCTGAAATTCCAAACATCCTCACCTGCAGGAAGCGTGCGATTTTTGTAATTGTTGAGGGCAGAAACCCTGCTGTTGGGCCTGTGGGGCGGCGGATCACGTCGCTAAGGCGTGCCCAACAAAGAATCCGGCCCCGAAGGCCCAGCCAACCAAGAGGCAGGATGGACCGGCGGAGAAGGGAAAATCAGCACCTCCAACACCAACATCAGCATCATCAGCACCAGCACCAGGAGCAAACAAGGAGGGCGAGTGGCAGGTGGTGGCAAGGAAGAAGACTAAAACGCCTTCACCTGTGAAGGTGCCGTCACCTGCCAAGGCTCCTGCAAATACAAAGGAGCCCGCAGCGGTAAAATCGCCTCCTAAACAGGGGAAGGTGAAAAAACCTCCCCAAATTGAAGAACCGGAGGAAGAAGAACGGATGGAGGTACAGAGATCCTCATCCCTGAAACGCGGCAGGGAAGACAGAGAGGAGGAGCATCGAGAGAGCCCGAAAAGCAGGCGGAGAAGCAGAAGTAGGGAGAAAAGGATTCCTTCAACACCCAAGTGCTCGTCTCGCCTGCTTCTCCGGAGAGGAAACAAAGTTATGCCCAAAAGGCAAGGAGCCTTCCTCGTCCCCGCGGAAAGCTTCCCAGTCCCCAGCCTTTAAATTGACCCCACTAAGACCTGCATCTTCAACCCCCACTCCCTCCCCCTTCTCCTATGCCCACTCCCACTCGGGCAAAAAAGAAAAAAGCCCTGCCCCAGGGGGAAGCACTCATGAGAGTGAATGAGGACGTTGCCTCAGAATGGTCCTCCCAGAGGCGCAAGTTACTAAAACCCCTGCTGAGGCTGACCTCGGTGGACGGCGTTTCGGTGGAGGATCCCAGGAACTTTTCCCAGGCCCCAGGAGTAATTACCCTTGTGAGAAATACCGGGGGTAACCTGAGGGTCTGGGACCACATTTCCGAAGTCAAGAGACTCTATCCAAAAATCAGGATGGTTCAGGAGAATACTCCTGAACTTAAAAAAATGTCAAAAAATTGTGCGGGGAGGTTCCCTGTTTTACTCCACCCCAGTCTTTATAGGGTGGTAAAACTAACTTACCCCACGGACGTCGGCGGGATTGTCCTAGACGGGCGGATTACGTCCGATGTAGGAACGGGTTCCCTAGGACAGTCCGTCGGGGTCCTTTCTGCTAAAGATTTCCGTCCCGTTTGCAATTAGAGAGCCTTTGTTGCCTGTTTTTTCTTTTTTTCTTTTTCAGGTTTAAAAGATGTCTATTAAGATAGCCAGCTTGAATGCGAAGGGCCTGAGGGATCGGGGTAAGGCGGCTCGCCTGCTTCGTGACCTCTTGTCCTTCGGCGTGGATGTGGCCGCGATCCAAGAGACTCACTTTGTTTGCGAAGTCGACTCTTGTGTGCTGTCTAACGACTTTGTCGTCTATTCAGCATATGGGAGCCGGCAAGCCAGAGGTGTTTCTTTGCTGGTCAAGCGTACCCTGGACGCGAAGGTTGACCTTGTCCATGTCGGTGCCGAGGGCCGGCTGATCGTGGCCGATATTGCAGTGAAAAGCAAATTGTTCCGGCTGATTGTGGTTTATGCGCCCAATAAGCAAGGTGAGCGTGTCTCTTTCTTTCGGCTGTTGGAGCCCTTTATGGTGCATTCAACACGGCTAATCTTAGTTGGGGACTGGAATGCCATCCTAACCCCCAAATGGGATAGAGGAGGGGCGCTAGCGGGAGGAATGATGATCGTAGCCTGGTTGATCTGATCGACGAATTTGGTCTCGTCGATAGATACCGGGTCGATCATCCGGATGAGTATGTGGACGTGGGCGCTTAATTGGCCTTCTACCCGGGTATCTGCGTACCTGGATAGGATGTTAGTGAGAGTGGCCGACATAGACTTCTTAGAATGTCCAACGTTCCACTGGCTAGGCACACGGACCACAAACTCGTTTGTGCCCGTGTGGTGTTAGACTTTAGGCCTAGGTTGGCTGGTTATTGGAAGTTCAATCAGTCCTTACTGGACAGGCGGGACTTTCGTGACCAGCTGACAAAACTAGTTCAGCGGGCGTTAATTGGGCGAGTCATTGGGAATAAGTGGTGGGTTAACCTTAAGGACTCCATTAGGTCTTTCGCCACCAAATATAGCCAGCGGCTCAAACTAGATAAGGCTGCGGAGGCAAAGACACTTAGTGCTAATTTCGCCCGGGCGGAGGCTGGTGGGGATCCCCTAGAGATAGCCTTAGCCAGGGAGGCCCTGAGGCGCACGACTAGCGAGCGCTATATGGAGGGCCAGGAATAGAGCTAAGTTAAGCAAGATGTCTTCCGAAGCTGTGAACATGGGCGCAGAACTGCGCAAGGAAGAAATTCGTCGGGCCGGCGATCGGTACATTCGAGAAGTGCGCGACCCGGAGGGGCATCTCCTTCGGTCCACTGACGACATGTGCGAGGCGTTCCGGCAGCATTTCGAACACCGGTTTACCAAGGAGCCTGGTCTCCGTGACGAGGAGTTTCGCAGCTATTTGGCTGACTTTCCCCGGCTTTTGCCGGCTGAAGCGGCTAGCTGCGAAGGGGAGATTACGGAGGACGAAGTCTACGCGGCTTTGAAGAAGACCGGCAGTGGCAAGTCGCCAGGTTTGGATGGTTTGCCCTATGAATTGTACTTGAGGATGTCGCACCTTTTTGTCCCGCTCTTGACTGTCGTGTTCAACCACTGGTTTCGGCAGGGTCCATCCCCGGTCGGATCACCAGGGGCGTGATCACGCTGTTGGGAAAAGGCAAGAAGGTTGGGGGGCGGGGATTAGATGATTACAGGCCCATAACTCTGCTAAACACAGAGTTAAAGATTTTGGCCAAGATCCTGACGAATCGCTTGCAGCTAGTTGCCGAGTCTCTGTTGGAACCGGATCAGACTTGTTCTGTGAAGGGACGAACAATTCAGAGCAACCTGCACTTGATCCGCACGATCGTAGAGGGTGTAGAAGACGACGAAGAGGCCGCGCTGATCAATTTGGATCAGTCCAAGGCATTTGATAGGATTGACCATGGCTACCTGGCTGCTGTCCTGCAGGCCGCCGGATTCAAACCCGACTTCAGCCGCTGGATTAGCCTTCTGTATCGCTCCCCCAAGGCTGTGGTACAGGTAGAACGGGAAGCTGTCGAGCGCTTTCGCGCTGTCTAGGTCGGTCCGACAGGGTTGTCCACTGTCGCCTCTCCTTTACGTCCTGGCGTTGGAGCCCCTCCTTCGCCGGCTAAGGGACGAGACGTGCAGTCCGGTCCTGCGTGGAATTGCTGTCCCTGGTGGAGCTCGAGCCAGGGTTTCCGCGTACGCCGATGACGTAACGACCTTTGTGTCCTCCCGCAGGGACATAAGGGCGGTACAGAAGGCGCTTGAACGGTACGAACAGGTAACAGGGGCCAGAATTAACCGCGACAAGTCGTCCGGCTTGCGGTTAGGTGCCTGGAAGGGTGTTTCCCTCCCGGGGCCCTTCGACTGGACGGACGGGCCGGTCAAGCTCCTCGGAGTTTGGTTCGGTCCGGACTTACAGTTGGAGAAAAACTGGTCAGAAGTACAGGCAAAGGTCGGCGCGTCGGTCGAGATTTGGCGTCGACGGAAGTCTCTCCGTGAAGGGTCTGGCGGAGGTGTGTAATACATACCTCTTTCCCAGAATGCTTTACCGGCTGTCTGTACTTCCCCTTTGTGACGATCATGAGAAGGCGCTCGAGCGTTTGCTATTCTCCTGTCTTTGGAGAGGACGCAAACACATGGTCGACAAAGGAGTCTGTTGCCTCCGTCCGTGTCAAGGGGGTCTGGGGATGCCACACTTGAGGAGCCACGTGCTCGCTTCGAGGTTGGCATTCCTCAGGGCGCGCGTTGGAGGAAGATCGGTTGCTTGCGGGGGTAGTGAGGGACATGTTCCCTAGCCTCATATCACTCCCCCGCTCCTAAGGACTAGCAATAGGCCTTGGGGGCGGCCGAAATTCCTGCTCGAATGTCTGACGGCCCTTCGGGCCATTCCATGGTCCAGTGACCTTTCACGGCCTAGGAGAATCTTCTATAGGGGAGTTAGTGGAGGGCGCCGTGAAGGATGAACTGTGGAGGGTAAGCTTAAGGCATGTCGAGAGAGGGAGTATCGCTCTCATTGGTCTTGGGCGCCAGGTGCGGATTGGCTCAACAACTCTGAGTTTTCTCTGACCTGGCGATTGGCTCGGAATGGTTTGTCTCTCAACGACAAGCGGTTCGCAATGGGCCTGGCGGATTTGCCAGATTGTGAACGTTGCGTCCTTGGAATTAAGGAGACGTCTGCGCACGCCTTCTTCCATTGTTCGCGCGTTCGCCCGTTGTGGGCGCGTGTTGGCGAGTTGACTGCTCGTATCGCGCCGCGGGAGCTTGTGCTCATTGATCGCGCATACGCTGTGGACAATGTGTCGCCCCCGTACTCTGGAGTGAAGCGGATGGTGTTTCTGTCGCTACTGGCCACGGCTAGAATGGTGATTTGGATGACGCGTCTGGAGGAAGTCTTGCGGGGAGGTCGTCTTTCGGATCAGGATCTAATCCGATATTTTGAGCACCAGCTCAAAATTAAGATTAGAACTGAACGGAAACGGCTGCACCCGACAGAGTTCAGCGAAAGGTGGGTATATGCGGCGAGCCTGGTTCGCGTGACCGGGGCTAGCCTTGATTTTCTCTTTTAGATCTGCTAGTTGCATCGGGGTGGATTCCTTTGGAACCCCTCCCGTGGTTAAGGTAGAAGTTCTTTTTTGTGCCTAGTTAATGTGAGTGAATGTGTTTGTCCTGGCCTGTTCCCGGCTCCATTGCTTTTGTTATGATCCAGTTCGAGATTCCCATTGTCCAAGTATTCTTTTGTCCCGTTTTCACTCTCGGCTGGGTCAGCCTTATACATTCTCCAGTCCAATTTATTTTGTTCCCTGCTTCTCCATTCCCCTTATTGAAAGAGAGCTGCTTGATTTTGTTCTTTTTAAGGCAGAATACAGTGGCCTCTTTAATTACGTGGGTGTGTTTGGGTCTTACTAACCCATGTATATATATTCATTTGAAATTGTTTTTTGTTTTGGGGATTTTTTGTTTCTTCATTCCCCCTCCCCATCATGTCATTTCATGAATAAAGTTTTAAATTTATTTTTGTACACTATTGTAAATATTGTAAATACACAAATTTTTATGTACATTTGGGGCGTTTTTAGGTCCCTGGTATGTTACTGCGGTATTTTGGTGTATGATAGGTATGAGTGTTGATGGACAAATTTTTATGGTGAATGAGAAAATTGTAACGTATGTATGGGTCGTGAATCTGATTAGCTAGGTATAAGATAGTTACGGAAGACCAACCCAAGTTTTTGTTCCCCCTCCCCATTGTTTGGCCTTGTGCCAGAATTTGTACTTTGTTGGCAAATAAATAAGTACCACCACCCCTTTCCCACCCGGCTTTTGTTGTGTGGTGAATGGTAATAAGAGCAAGGTTTGACATTTGTTCCGCAGTGATATTTGTTAGTTCCTTGTTTCTTGACAATCTGGTTTTCCAGCCCGAGTTTATAGCTCGGGCCACGGTAAAGTAGCGTTTCTCGCGCGAAACACCGGAAAAACAGTTGTCCGGTGTTCGGCCACTTTGTGGCAATGGCCACAGATGGGCCGGTGGAAGTCGTTCCCCCCACCACGGCGTCGGTGGGAGGAAAGGAGGGGAGTTGGGCTTTACCGCCTCGGGATAATCCCCCTTCAGTACCAGTAGTAACAGTAGCAGCACTAGCAGCAGGATCCGGAACTGTACCGGCACCGGCAGCAGCAGCACCTGGATCCCCCAAACCTTCAACCTCTGGATGGAAAGGAGGAAAGGTCCCGATGAAGGGGGAAACTTACTATGAAGAGCTGCGGAAAAACAAATACGCAAACTACATTTCGGGCACAGAGCTGTTGTCGGTACCAGAAGAGTTGGCGGTGGTCGAGGCCAGGATCATATCCCTCATTACGAAGGACCCCAAAACTCACAAGTTGGTGGGGATTAACAGGGAGAAGTTTGAAGAGGCCATTAAGACCCTAGAAATCAAAGCCAAGGCTATAGCGAGACGAACTGGCGCTACATGGGACGTCCTGCTTGGCTCGGCCGAGGAGGCCAGGCAGCTGTCCGGAGTGGTCCTGGAGACCAAAACACTCCTGTTTCAAACGGAGTACATGGGGACGCGTAAGGTAAAAATTACATTACACGGCGTCCCCATGGACATTTCCCAGGACCATATTGGGGCCTTTTTTGCCCAGTATGGAAAGGTTGCGGAGGTCTCGGCGTTGCGCTCCAAGGCGGGTTTCCTGTCCGGGGACATGGCCCTGCAGGTGACCCTTTCCAAGGAAAAGATCGCTGAAATTCCAAACATCCTCACCTGCAGGAAGCGTGCGATTTTTGTAATTGTTGAGGGCAGGAAACCCTGCTGTTGGGCCTGTGGGGCGGCGGATCACGTCGCTAGGCGTGCCCAACAAAGAATCCGGCCCCGAAGGCCCAGCCAACCAAGAGGCAGGATGGACCGGCGGAGAAGGGAAAATCAGCACCTCCAACACCAACATCAGCATCATCAGCACCAGCACCAGGAGCAAACAAGGAGGGCGAGTGGCAGGTGGTGGCAAGGAAGAAGACTAAAACGCCTTCACCTGTGAAGGTGCCGTCACCTGCCAAGGCTCCTGCAAATACAAAGGAGCCCGCAGCGGTAAAATCGCCTCCTAAACAGGGGAAGGTGAAAAAACCTCCCCAAATTGAAGAACCGGAGGAAGAAGAACGGATGGAGGTACAGAGATCCTCATCCCTGAAACGCGGCAGGGAAGACAGAGAGGAGGAGCATCGAGAGAGCCCGAAAAGCAGGCGGAGAAGCAGAAGTAGGGAGAAAAGGATTCCTTCAACACCCAAGTGCTCGTCTCTGCCTGCTTCTCCGGAGAGGCAAAGTTATGCCCAAAAGGCAAGGAGCCTTCCCTCGTCCCCGCGGAAAGCTTCCCAGTCCCCAGCCTTTAAATTGACCCCACTAAGACCTGCATCTTCAACCCCCACTCCCTCCCCTTCTCCTATGCCCACTCCCACTCGGGCAAAAAAGAAAAAGCCCTGCCCCAGGGGAAGCACTCATGAGAGTGAATGAGGACGTTGCCTCAGAATGGTCCTCCCAGAGGCGCAAGTTACTAAAACCCCTGCTGAGGCTGACCTCGGTGGACGGCGTTTCGGTGGAGGATCCCAGGAACTTTTCCCAGGCCCCAGGAGTAATTACCCTTGTGAGAAATACCGGGGGTAACCTGAGGGTCTGGGACCACATTTCCGAAGTCAAGAGACTCTATCCAAAAATCAGGATGGTTCAGGAGAATACTCCTGAACTTAAAAAAATGTCAAAAAATTGTGCGGGGAGGTTCCCTGTTTTACTCCACCCCAGTCTTTATAGGGTGGTAAAACTAACTTACCCCACGGACGTCGGCGGGATTGTCCTAGACGGGCGGATTACGTCCGATGTAGGAACGGGTTCCCTAGGACAGTCCGTCGGGGTCCTTTCTGCTAAAGATTTCCGTCCCGTTTGCAATTAGAGAGCCTTTGTTGCCTGTTTTTTCTTTTTTCTTTTTCAGGTTTAAAAGATGTCTATTAAGATAGCCAGCTTGAATGCGAAGGGCCTGAGGGATCGGGGTGGGGTAAGGCGGCTCGCCTGCTTCGTGACCTCTTGTCCTTCGGCGTGGATGTGGCCGCGATCCAAGAGACTCACTTTGTTTGCGAAGTCGACTCTTGTGTGCTGTCTAACGACTTTGTCGTCTATTCAGCATATGGGAGCCGGCAAGCCAGAGGTGTTTCTTTGCTGGTCAAGCGTACCCTGGACGCGAAGGTTGACCTTGTCCATGTCGGTGCCGAGGGCCGGCTGATCGTGGCCGATATTGCAGTGAAAAGCAAATTGTTCCGGCTGATTGTGGTTTATGCGCCCAATAAGCAAGGTGAGCGTGTCTCTTTCTTTCGGCTGTTGGAGCCCTTTATGGTGCATTCAACACGGCTAATCTTAGTTGGGGACTGGAATGCCATCCTAACCCCCAAATGGGATAGAGGGAGGGGCGCTAGCGGGAGGAATGATGATCGTAGCCTGGTTGATCTGATCGACGAATTTGGTCTCGTCGATAGATACCGGGTCGATCATCCGGATGGGAGTATGTGGACGTGGGCGCTTAATTGGCCTTCTACCCGGGTATCTGCGTACCTGGATAGGATGTTAGTGAGAGTGGCCGACATAGACTTCTTAGAATGTCCAACGTTCCACTGGCTAGGCTACACGGACCACAAACTCGTTTGTGCCCGTGTGGTGTTAGACTTTAGGCCTAGGTTGGCTGGTTATTGGAAGTTCAATCAGTCCTTACTGGACAGGCGGGACTTTCGTGACCAGCTGACAAAACTAGTTCAGCGGGCGTTAATTGGGCGAGTCATTGGGAATAAGTGGTGGGTTAACCTTAAGGACTCCATTAGGGTCTTTCGCCACCAAATATAGCCAGCGGCTCAAACTAGATAAGGCTGCGGAGGCAAAGACACTTAGTGCTAATTTCGCCCGGGCGGAGGCTGGTGGGGATCCCCTAGAGATAGCCTTAGCCAGGGAGGCCCTGAGGCGCACGACTAGCGAGCGCTATATGGGCCAGGTAATTAGAGCTAAGTTAAGCAAGATGTCTTCCGAAGCTGTGAACATGGGCGCAGAACTGCGCAAGGAAGAAATTCGTCGGGCCGGCGATCGGTACATTCGAGAAGTGCGCGACCCGGAGGGGCATCTCCTTCGGTCCACTGACGACATGTGCGAGGCGTTCCGGCAGCATTTCGAACACCGGTTTACCAAGGAGCCTGGTCTCCGTGACGAGGAGTTTCGCAGCTATTTGGCTGACTTTCCCCGGCTTTTGCCGGCTGAAGCGGCTAGCTGCGAAGGGAGATTACGGAGGACGAAGTCTACGCGGCTTTGAAGAAGACCGGCAGTGGCAAGTCGCCAGGTTTGGATGGTTTGCCCTATGAATTGTACTTGAGGATGTCGCACCTTTTTGTCCCGCTCTTGACTGTCGTGTTCAACCACTGGTTTCGGCAGGGGTCCATCCCCGGTCGGATCACCAGGGGGCGTGATCACGCTGTTGGGAAAAGGCAAGAAGGTTGGGCAGGATTAGATGATTACAGGCCCATAACTCTGCTAAACACAGAGTTAAAGATTTTGGCCAAGATCCTGACGAATCGCTTGCAGCTAGTTGCCGAGTCTCTGTTGGAACCGGATCAGACTTGTTCTGTGAAGGGACGAACAATTCAGAGCAACCTGCACTTGATCCGCACGATCGTAGAGGGTGTAGAAGACGACGAAGAGGCCGCGCTGATCAATTTGGATCAGTCCAAGGCATTTGATAGGATTGACCATGGCTACCTGGCTGCTGTCCTGCAGGCCGCCGGATTCAAACCCGACTTCAGCCGCTGGATTAGCCTTCTGTATCGCTCCCCCAAGGCTGTGGTACAGGTGAACGGGAAGCTGTCGAGCGCTTTCGCGCTGTCTAGGTCGGTCCGACAGGGTTGTCCACTGTCGCCTCTCCTTTACGTCCTGGCGTTGGAGCCCCTCCTTCGCCGGCTAAGGGACGAGACGTGCAGTCCGGTCCTGCGTGGAATTGCTGTCCCTGGTGGAGCTCGAGCCAGGGTTTCCGCGTACGCCGATGACGTAACGACCTTTGTGTCCTCCCGCAGGGACATAAGGGCGGTACAGAAGGCGCTTGAACGGTACGAACAGGTAACAGGGGCCAGAATTAACCGCGACAAGTCGTCCGGCTTGCGGTTAGGTGCCTGGAAGGGTGTTTCCTCCCGGGGCCCTTCGACTGGACGGACGGGCCGGTCAAGCTCCTCGGAGTTTGGTTCGGTCCGGACTTACAGTTGGAGAAAAACTGGTCAGAAGTACAGGCAAAGGTCGGCGCGTCGGTCGAGATTTGGCGTCGACGAGTCTCTCCGTGAAGGGTCTGGCGGAGGTGTGTAATACATACCTCTTTCCCAGAATCCTTTACCGGCTGTCTGTACTTCCCCTTTGTGACGATCATGAGAAGGCGCTCGAGCGTTTGCTATTCTCCTGTCTTTGGAGAGGACGCAAACACATGGTCGACAAAGGAGTCTGTTGCCTCCGTCCGTGTCAAGGGGGTCTGGGGATGCCACACTTGAGGAGCCACGTGCTCGCTTCGAGGTTGGCATTCCTCAGGCGCGCGTTGGAGGAAGATCGGTTGCTTGCGGGGGTAGTGAGGGACATGTTCCCTAGCCTCACTATCACTCCCCCGCTCCTAAGGACTAGCAATAGGCCTTGGGGGCGGCCGAAATTCCTGCTCGAATGTCTGACGGCCCTTCGGGCCATTCCATGGTCCAGTGACCTTTCACGGCCTAGGAGAATCTTCTATCGGGGATTAGTGGAGGGCGCCGTGAAGGATGAACTGTGGAGTAAGCTTGGCATGTCGAGAGGAGTATCGCTCTCATTGGTCTTGGGCGCCAGGTGCGGATTGGCTCAACAACTCTGAGTTTTCTCTGACCTGGCGATTGGCTCGGAATGGTTTGTCTCTCAACGACAAGCGGTTCGCAATGGGCCTGGCGGATTTGCCAGATTGTGAACGTTGCGTCCTTGGAATTAAGGAGACGTCTGCGCACGCCTTCTTCCATTGTTCGCGCGTTCGCCCGTTGTGGGCGCGTGTTGGCGAGATGACTGCTCGTATCGCGCCGCAGGGAGCTTGTGCTCATTGATCGCGCATACGCTGTGGACAATGTGTCGCCCCCGTACTCTGGAGTGAAGCGGATGGTGTTTCTGTCGCTACTGGCCACGGCTAGAATGGTGATTTGGATGACGCGTCTGGAGGAAGTCTTGCGGGGAGGTCGTCTTTCGGATCAGGATCTAATCCGATATTTTGAGCACCAGCTCAAAATTAAGATTAGAACTGAACGGAAAGCACTGCACCCGACAGAGTTCAGCGAAAGGTGGGTATATGCGGCGAGCCTGGTTCGCGTGACCGGGGCTAGCCTTGATTTTCTCTTTTAGATCTGCTAGTTGCATCGGGGTGGATTCCTTTGGAACCCCTCCCGTGGTTAAGGTAGAAGTTCTTTTTTGTGCCTAGTTAATGTGAGTGAATGTGTTTGTCCTGGCCTGTTCCCGGCTCCATTGCTTTTGTTATGATCCAGTTCGAGATTCCCATTGTCCAAGTATTCTTTTGTCCCGTTTTCACTCTCGGCTGGGTCAGCCTTATACATTCTCCAGTCCAATTTATTTTGTTCCCTGCTTCTCCATTCCCCTTAAGAAAGAGCTGCTTGATTTTGTTCTTTTTAAGGCAGAATACAGTGGCCTCTTTAATTACGTGGGTGTGTTTGGTTTGGGTCTTACTAACCCATGTATATATATTCATTTGAAATTGTTTTTTGTTTTGGGGATTTTTTGTTTCTTCATTCCCCCTCCCCATCATGTCATTTCATGAATAAAGTTTTAAATTTATTTTTGTACACTATTGTAAATATTGTAAATACACAAATTTTTATGTACATTTGGGGCGTTTTTAGGTCCCTGGTATGTTACTGCGGTATTTTGGTGTATGATAGGTATGAGTGTTGATGGACAAATTTTTATGGTGAATGAGAAAATTGTAACGTATGTATGGGTCGTGAATCTGATTAGCTAGGTATAAGATAGTTACGGAAGACCAACCCAAGTTTTTGTTCCCCCTCCCCATTGTTTGGCCTTGTGCCAGAATTTGTACTTTGTTGGCAAATAAATAAGTACCACCCCTTTCCCACCCGGCTTTTTGTTGTGTGGTGAATGGTAATAAGAGCAAGGTTTGACATTTGTTCCGCAGTGATATTTGTTAGTTCCTTGTTTCTTGACAATCTGGTTTTCCAGCCCGAGTTTATAGCTCGGGCCACGGTAAAGTAGCGTTTCTCGCGCGAAACACCGGAAAAACAGTTGTCCGGTGTTCGGCCACTTTGTGGCAATGGCCACAGATGGGCCGGTGGAAGTCGTTCCCCCCACCACGGCGTCGGTGGGAGGAAAGGAGGGGGATTGGGCTTTACCGCCTCGGGATAATCCCCCTTCAGTACCAGTAGTAACAGTAGCAGCACTAGCAGCAGGATCCGGAACTGTACCGGCACCGGCGCAGCAGCACCTGGATCCCCCAAACCTTCAACCTCTGGATGGAAAGGAGGAAAGGTCCCGATGAAGGGGAAACTTACTATGAAGAGCTGCGGAAAAACAAATACGCAAACTACATTTCGGGCACAGAGCTGTTGTCGGTACCAGAAGAGTTGGCGGTGGTCGAGGCCAGGATCATATCCCTCATTACGAAGGACCCCAAAACTCACAAGTTGGTGGGGATTAACAGGGAGAAGTTTGAAGAGGCCATTAAGACCCTAGAAATCAAAGCCAAGGCTATAGCGAGACGAACTGGCGCTACATGGGACGTCCTGCTTGGCTCGGCCGAGGAGGCCAGGCAGCTGTCCGGAGTGGTCCTGGAGACCAAAACACTCCTGTTTCAAACGGAGTACATGGGGACGCGTAAGGTAAAAATTACATTACACGGCGTCCCCATGGACATTTCCCAGGACCATATTGGGGCCTTTTTTGCCCAGTATGGAAAGGTTGCGGAGGTCTCGGCGTTGCGCTCCAAGGCGGGTTTCCTGTCCGGGGACATGGCCCTGCAGGTGACCCTTTCCAAGGAAAAGATCGCTGAAATTCCAAACATCCTCACCTGCAGGAAGCGTGCGATTTTTGTAATTGTTGAGGGCAGGAAACCCTGCTGTTGGGCCTGTGGGGCGGCGGATCACGTCGCTAAGGCGTGCCCAACAAAGAATCCGGCCCCGAAGGCCCAGCCAACCAAGAGGCAGGATGGACCGGCGGAGAAGGGAAAATCAGCACCTCCAACACCAACATCAGCATCATCAGCACCAGCACCAGGAGCAAACAAGGAGGGCGAGTGGCAGGTGGTGGCAAGGAAGAAGACTAAAACGCCTTCACCTGTGAAGGTGCCGTCACCTGCCAAGGCTCCTGCAAATACAAAGGAGCCCGCAGCGGTAAAATCGCCTCCTAAACAGGGGAAGGTGAAAAAACCTCCCCAAATTGAAGAACCGGAGGAAGAAGAACGGATGGAGGTACAGAGATCCTCATCCCTGAAACGCGGCAGGGAAGACAGAGAGGAGGAGCATCGAGAGAGCCCGAAAAGCAGGCGGAGAAGCAGAAGTAGGGAGAAAAGGATTCCTTCAACACCCAAGTGCTCGTCTCTGCCTGCTTCTCCGGAGAGGCAAAGTTATGCCCAAAAGGCAAGGAGCCTTCCCTCGTCCCCGCGGAAAGCTTCCCAGTCCCCAGCCTTTAAATTGACCCCACTAAGACCTGCATCTTCAACCCCCACTCCCTCCCCTTCTCCTATGCCCACTCCCACTCGGGCAAAAAAGAAAAAAGCCCTGCCCCAGGGGGAAGCACTCATGAGAGTGAATGAGGACGTTGCCTCAGAATGGTCCTCCCAGAGGCGCAAGTTACTAAAACCCCTGCTGAGGCTGACCTCGGTGGACGGCGTTTCGGTGGAGGATCCCAGGAACTTTTCCCAGGCCCCAGGAGTAACCTTACCCTTGTGAGAAATACCGGGGGTAACCTGAGGGTCTGGGACCACATTTCCGAAGTCAAGAGACTCTATCCAAAAATCAGGATGGTTCAGGAGAATACTCTGAACTTAAAAAAATGTCAAAAAATTGTGCGGGGAGGGGGTTCCCTGTTTTACTCCACCCCAGTCTTTATAGGGTGGTAAAACTAACTTACCCCACGGACGTCGGCGGGATTGTCCTAGACGGGCGGATTACGTCCGATGTAGGAACGGGTTCCCTAGGACAGTCCGTCGGGGTCCTTTCTGCTAAAGATTTCCGTCCCGTTTGCAATTAGAGAGCCTTTGTTGCCTGTTTTTTCTTTTTTCTTTTTCAGGTTTAAAAGATGTCTATTAAGATAGCCAGCTTGAATGCGAAGGGCCTGAGGGATCGGGGTAAGGCGGCTCGCCTGCTTCGTGACCTCTTGTCCTTCGGCGTGGATGTGGCCGCGATCCAAGAGACTCACTTTGTTTGCGAAGTCGACTCTTGTGTGCTGTCTAACGACTTTGTCGTCTATTCAGCATATGGGAGCCGGCAAGCCAGAGGTGTTTCTTTGCTGGTCAAGCGTACCCTGGACGCGAAGGTTGACCTTGTCCATGTCGGTGCCGAGGGCCGGCTGATCGTGGCCGATATTGCAGTGAAAAGCAAATTGTTCCGGCTGATTGTGGTTTATGCGCCCAATAAGCAAGGTGAGCGTGTCTCTTTCTTTCGGCTGTTGGAGCCCTTTATGGTGCATTCAACACGGCTAATCTTAGTTGGGGACTGGAATGCCATCCTAACCCCCAAATGGGATAGAGGGAGGGGCGCTAGCGGGAGGAATGATGATCGTAGCCTGGTTGATCTGATCGACGAATTTGGTCTCGTCGATAGATACCGGGTCGATCATCCGGATGGGAGTATGTGGACGTGGGCGCTTAATTGGCCTTCTACCCGGGTATCTGCGTACCTGGATAGGATGTTAGTGAGAGTGGCCGACATAGACTTCTTAGAATGTCCAACGTTCCACTGGCTAGGCTACACGGACCACAAACTCGTTTGTGCCCGTGTGGTGTTAGACTTTAGGCCTAGGTTGGCTGGTTATTGGAAGTTCAATCAGTCCTTACTGGACAGGCGGGACTTTCGTGACCAGCTGACAAAACTAGTTCAGCGGGCGTTAATTGGGCGAGTCATTGGGAATAAGTGGTGGGTTAACCTTAAGGACTCCATTAGGTCCTTTCGCCACCAAATATAGCCAGCGGCTCAAACTAGATAAGGCTGCGGAGGCAAAGACACTTAGTGCTAATTTCGCCCGGGCGGAGGCTGGTGGGGATCCCCTAGAGATAGCCTTAGCCAGGGAGGCCCTGAGGCGCACGATAGCGAGCGCTATATGGGCCAGGTAATAGAGCTAAGTTAAGCAAGATGTCTTCCGAAGCTGTGAACATGGGCGCAGAACTGCGCAAGGAAGAAATTCGTCGGGCCGGCGATCGGTACATTCGAGAAGTGCGCGACCCGGAGGGGCATCTCCTTCGGTCCACTGACGACATGTGCGAGGCGTTCGGCAGCATTTCGAACACCGGTTTACCAAGGAGCCTGGTCTCCGTGACGAGGAGTTTCGCAGCTATTTGGCTGACTTTCCCCGGCTTTTGCCGGCTGAAGCGGCTAGCTGCGAAGGGGAGATTACGGAGGACGAAGTCTACGCGGCTTTGAAGAAGACCGGCAGTGGCAAGTCGCCAGGTTTGGATGGTTTGCCCTATGAATTGTACTTGAGGATGTCGCACCTTTTTGTCCCGCTCTTGACTGTCGTGTTCAACCACTGGTTTCGGCAGGGGTCCATCCCCGGTCGGATCACCAGGGGGCGTGATCACGCTGTTGGGGAAAAGGCAAGAAGGTTGGGCGGGGATTAGATGATTACAGGCCCATAACTCTGCTAAACACAGAGTTAAAGATTTTGGCCAAGATCCTGACGAATCGCTTGCAGCTAGTTGCCGAGTCTCTGTTGGAACCGGATCAGACTTGTTCTGTGAAGGGACGAACAATTCAGAGCAACCTGCACTTGATCCGCACGATCGTAGAGGGTGTAGAAGACGACGAAGAGGCCGCGCTGATCAATTTGGATCAGTCCAAGGCATTTGATAGGATTGACCATGGCTACCTGGCTGCTGTCCTGCAGGCCGCCGGATTCAAACCCGACTTCAGCCGCTGGATTAGCCTTCTGTATCGCTCCCCCAAGGCTGTGGTACAGGTGAACGGGAAGCTGTCGAGCGCTTTCGCGCTGTCTAGGTCGGTCCGACAGGGTTGTCCACTGTCGCCTCTCCTTTACGTCCTGGCGTTGGAGCCTCTCCTTCGCCGGCTAAGGGACGAGACGTGCAGTCCGGTCCTGCGTGGAATTGCTGTCCCTGGAGGAGCTCGAGCCAGGGTTTCCGCGTACGCCGATGACGTAACGACCTTTGTGTCCTCCCGCAGGGACATAAGGGCGGTACAGAAGGCGCTTGAACGGTACGAACAGGTAACAGGGGCCAGAATTAACCGCGACAAGTCGTCCGGCTTGCGGTTAGGTGCCTGGAAGGGTGTTTCCCTCCCGGGGCCCTTCGACTGGACGGACGGGCCGGTCAAGCTCCTCGGAGTTTGGTTCGGTCCGGACTTACAGTTGGAGAAAAACTGGTCAGAAGTACAGGCAAAGGTCGGCGCGTCGGTCGAGATTTGGCGTCGACGGAGTCTCTCCGTGAAGGGTCTGGCGGAGGTGTGTAATACATACCTCTTTCCCAGAATGCTTTACCGGCTGTCTGTACTTCCCCTTTGTGACGATCATGAGAAGGCGCTCGAGCGTTTGCTATTCTCCTGTCTTTGGAGAGGACGCAAACACATGGTCGACAAAGGAGTCTGTTGCCTCCGTCCGTGTCAAGGGGGTCTGGGGATGCCACACTTGAGGAGCCACGTGCTCGCTTCGAGGTTGGCATTCCTCAGGCGCGCGTTGGAGGAAGATCGGTTGCTTGCGGGGGTAGTGAGGGACATGTTCCCTAGCCTCACTGTCACTCCCCGCTCCTAAGGACTAGCAATAGGCCTTGGGGGCGGCCGAAATTCTTGCTCGAGTGTCTGACGGCCCTTCGGGCCATTCCATGGTCCAGTGACCTTTCACGGCCTAGGAGAATCTTCTATCGGGGATTAGTGGAGGGCGCCGTGAAGGATGAACTGTGGAGTAAGCTCGGCATGTCGAGGGAGGAGTATCGCTCTCATTGGTCTTGGGCGCCAGGTGCGGATTGGCTCAACAACTCTGAGTTTTCTCTGACCTGGCGATTGGCTCGGAATGGTTTGTCTCTCAACGACAAGCGTTTCGCAATGGGCCTGGCGGATTTGCCAGATTGTGAACGTTGCGTCCTTGGAATTAAGGAGACGTCTGCGCACGCCTTCTTCCATTGTTCGCGCGTTCGCCCGTTGTGGGCGCGTGTTGGCGAGTTGACTGCTCGTATCGCGCCGCGGGAGCTTGTGCTCATTGATCGCGCATACGCTGTGGACAATGTGTCGCCCCCGTACTCTGGAGTGAAGCGGATGGTGTTTCTGTCGCTACTGGCCACGGCTAGAATGGTGATTTGGATGACGCGTCTGGAGGAAGTCTTGCGGGGAGGTCGTCTTTCGGATCAGGATCTAATCCGATATTTTGAGCACCAGCTCAAAATTAAGATTAGAACTGAACGGAAACGGCTGCACCCGACAGAGTTCAGCGAAAGGTGGGTATATGCAGCGAGCCTGGTTCGCGTGACCGGGGCTAGCCTTGATTTTCTCTTTTAGATCTGCTAGTTGCATCGGGGTGGATTCCTTTGGAATCCCGCCCGTGGTTAAGGTAGAAGTCTCTTTTGTGCCTAGTTAATGTGAGTGAATGTGTTTGTCCTGGCCTGTTCCCGGCTTCATTGCTTTTGTTATGATCCAGTTCGAGATTCCCATTGTCCAAGTATTATTTTGTCCCGTTTTCACTCTCGGCTGGGTCAGCCTTATACATTCTCCAGTCCAATTTATTTTTGCCCCCTGCTTATCCATTCCCCTTAGAAAGAGAGCTGCTTGATTTTGTCCTTTTTTAAGGCAGAATACAGTGGCCTCTTTAATTATGTGGGTGTGTTTGGGTCTTACTAACATTGTGTATATATATTCATTTGAAATTGTTTTTGTTTTGGGGACTTTTGTTTCTTCATTCCCCCTTCCCATCATGTCATTTCATGAATAAAGTTTTAAATTTATTTTTGTACACTATTGTATATATTGTAAAAATCAGAAATTTTTATGTACATTTGGGGTGTTTTTAGGTCCCCAGGTATGATTTTGCGGTATTTTGGTGCTTGATAGGTATGAGTGTTGATGGACAAATTTTTATGGTGAATGAGAAAATTGTAACGTATGTATGGGTCGTGAATCGGATTAGCTAGGTATAAGATAGTTACTGAAGACCATCCCAAGTTTTTGTTCCCCCTCCCATTTGTTGGCCTTGTGCCAGAATTTGTAATTTATTGCAAATAAATAATTACCACCCCTTTCCCACCCGGCTTTTTGTTGTGTGGTGAATGGTAATAAGAGCAAGGTTTGACATTTGTTCCGCAGTGATATTTGTTAGTTCCTTGTTTCTTGACAATCTGGTTTTCCAGCCCGAGTTTATAGCTCGGGCCACGGTAAAGTAGCGTTTCTCGCGCGAAACACCGGAAAAACAGTTGTCCGGTGTTCGGCCACTTTGTGGCAATGGCCACAGATGGGCCGGTGGAAGTCGTTCCCCCCACCACGGCGTCGGTGGGAGGAAAGGAGGGTGACTGGCAATACCGCCACGGGGAGTCACCCTCCGTAGAAATACCAGCAGAAGGACCCGGACCGGTACCA
The DNA here is from genome assembly GCA_037127315.1 of Ascarosepion bandense. NCBI lineage: Eukaryota > Metazoa > Mollusca > Cephalopoda > Sepiida > Sepiidae > Ascarosepion > Ascarosepion bandense. The sequence continues at coordinate 30,453 of JBBBDQ010008242.1, forward strand.
GCGGCAGTGCCAGCCTCCCCCAAACCTTCTACCTCTGGCTGGAAAGGAGGAAAGGTGCAAATAAAGGGGGAGGAGTATTATGACAGCCTGAAGGAAAAATATGCAAGCTACATTTCTGGCACGGAGCTATTATCGGTGCCAGAGAAGTTGGCAGATGTCGAAGCAAGGATAATATCCCTCATCTCCAAAGACCGCAAAACACAAAAGGTTGTGGGGTCAACGGGGATAGCTTGGAAGAGGCCATCCAGGCCCTGAACATTAGAGCGAAGGCAGTGGCGAGGAGGAGCAATGCAACGTGGGATGTCCTGCTGGGCACGCCCGAAGAGGCCAAGAAGTTGACTGGAGTGGTCCTGGAGACCAAGAATCTCATGTTCCTGACAGAGTACATGGGGATGCGGAAGTTAAAGGTAACACTGCACGGCGTCCCCATGGATATCTCCGAGGACCACGTCGGCGCCTTTTTCGCGAGATTTGGGAAGGTTGCCGAGGTCTCTTCGGGCCGTTCTAAGGCGGGTTTCCTGAACGGTGACATGACCCTGCAGATGACCCTTTCCAAGAAGCAAATTGAAGAAATTCCAAACATCCTCACCTGCAGGAAACGAGCCATTTTTGTCATCGTTGAGGGCAGGAAACCTTGCTGTTGGGTCTGTGGGGCGGCGGAGCACGTCGCCAAGGCGTGCCCGACAAAGAATCCGGCCCCGAAGACCCAACCAACCAAGCAGCAGGACAAACCCACAGGAGGAAAGGAAGCAGCGTCACCAACACCAGCACCAGCGCCACCAACACCAGCTCTAGGAGCGAACAAGGAGGGCGATTGGCAGGTGGTGGCGAGGAAGAAGACCAAAACGCCTTCTCCTTCGAAGGTGCCGTCACCTGCCAAAGGCTCCTTCAAAGCCAAAAGAGCCGACAGTGGAAAAGTCGCCCTCCAAACAGGGGAAGGGGAAGAAATCCCCCCAAAACCAGAAGTGGTAGAGGAAGACATGGAGACGGAAAGATCAGCGTCCCTGAAGCGTGGTAGGGAAGAGGAGGAGGAACGCCACGAGGCCAGCAAGAGTCGAAGAAGAAGCAGAAGCAGGGAAAAAAATTCCTGCAAAATGTTCATCACTGCCGGTATCTCCGGAGAGACGTTCTTACGCTGATAAAGCAAGGAGCCTTCCCTCGTCCCCGCGGAAAGCTTCCCAGTCCCCAACCTTCAAATTGACCCCCTTAAAACAGGTGATTTTAACCCCCACTCCCACCCCTTCTCCTATGCCCACTCCCGCTCGGGCAAAAAAGAAAAAAGCCCTGCCCCGGGGGAAAGGGCATTATGAAAATTCCGGAGGACTTAACCGCAGAGTGGTCGTCACAAAGGCGGAAATTATTGAAGCCGCTACTGAGGTTAACCTCTGTTGACAATTTGTCCACGGATGACCCCAGGAACTTTTCCCAGGCCCCAGGAGTAATTACCCTCGTGAGAAACACCGGGGGTAACCTGCGGAGGGTCTGGGACCACATCAGTGAAGAAGTTAAAAGACTGTATCCAAAGCTGAGAATGGTTCAGGAGAATACTCCTGAACTCAAAAAAATGTCTAAGAATTGTGCGGGGAGGTTCCCTGTTTTACTCCACCCCTGTCTGTATAGGGTGGTAAAACTAACTTACCCCACGGACGTCGGCGGGATTGTCCTAGACGGGCGGATTACGTCCGACGTAGGAACGGGTTCCCTAGGACAGTCCGTCGGGGTCCTTTCTGCTAAAGATTTCCGTCCCGTATGCAATTAGAGAGCCTTTGTTGCCTGTTTTTTCTTTTTCTTTTTCAGGTTTAAAAGATGTCTATTAAGATAGCCAGCTTGAATGCGAAGGGCCTGAGGGATCGGGGTAAGGCGGCTCGCCTGCTTCGTGACCTCTTGTCCTTCGGCGTGGATGTGGCCGCGATCCAAGAGACTCACTTTGTTTGCGAAGTCGACTCATGTGTGCTGTCTAACGACTTTGTCGTCTATTCAGCATATGGGAGCCGGCAAGCCAGAGGTGTTTCTTTGCTGGTCAAGCGTACCCTGGACGCGAAGGTTGACCTTGTCCATGTCGGTGCCGAGGGCCGGCTGATCGTGGCCGATATTGCAGTGAAAAGCAAATTGTTCCGGCTGATTGTGGTTTATGCGCCCAATAAGCAAGGTGAGCGTGTCTCTTTCTTTCGGCTGTTGGAGCCCTTTATGGTGCATTCAACACGGCTAATCTTAGTTGGGGACTGGAATGCCATCCTAACCCCCAAATGGGATAGAGGGAGGGGCGCTAGCGGGAATGATGATCGTAGCCTGGTTGATCTGATCGACGAATTTGGTCTCGTCGATAGATACCGGGTCGATCATCCGGATGGGAGTATGTGGACGTGGGCGCTTAATTGGCCTTCTACCCGGGTATCTGCGTACCTGGATAGGATGTTAGTGAGAGTGGCCGACATAGACTTCTTAGAATGTCCAACGTTCCACTGGCTAGGCTACACGGACCACAAACTCGTTTGTGCCCGTGTGGTGTTAGACTTTAGGCCTAGGTTGGCTGGTTATTGGAAGTTCAATCAGTCCTTACTGGACAGGCGGGACTTTCGTGACCAGCTGACAAAACTAGTTCAGCGGGCGTTAATTGGGCGAGTCATTGGGAATAAGTGGTGGGTTAACCTTAAGGACTCCATTAGGTCTTTCGCCACCAAATATAGCCAGCGGCTCAAACTAGATAAGGCTGCGGAGGCAAAGACACTTAGTGCTAATTTCGCCCGGGCGGAGGCTGGTGGGGATCCCCTCGAGATAGCCTTAGCTAGGGAGGCCCTGAGGCGCACGACTAGCGAGCGCTATATGGGCCAGGTAATTAGAGCTAAGTTAAGCAAGATGTCTTCCGAAGCTGTGAACATGGGCGCAGAACTGCGCAAGGAAGAAATTCGTCGGGCCGGCGATCGGTACATTCGAGAAGTGCGCGACCCGGAGGGGCATCTCCTTCGGTCCACTGACGACATGTGCGAGGCGTTCCGGCAGCATTTCGAACACCGGTTTACCAAGGAGCCTGGTCTCCGTGACGAGGAGTTTCGCAGCTATTTGGCTGACTTTCCCCGGCTTTTGCCGGCTGAAGCGGCTAGCTGCGAAGGGGAGATTACGGAGGACGAAGTCTACGCGGCTTTGAAGAAGACCGGCAGTGGCAAGTCGCCAGGTTTGGATGGTTTGCCCTATGAATTGTACTTGAGGATGTCGCACCTTTTTGTCCCGCTCTTGACTGTCGTGTTCAACCACTGGTTTCGGCAGGGGTCCATCCCCGGTCGGATCACCAGGGGCGTGATCACGCTGTTGAAAAGGCAAGAAGGTTGGGCGGGGATTAGATGATTACAGGCCCATAACTCTGCTAAACACAGAGTTAAAGATTTTAGCCAAGATCCTGACGAATCGCTTGCAGCTAGTTGCCGAGTCTCTGTTGGAACCGGATCAGACTTGTTCTGTGAAGGGACGAACAATTCAGAGCAACCTGCACTTGATTCGCACGATCGTAGAGGGTGTAGAAGACGACGAAGAGGCCGCGCTGATCAATTTGGATCAGTCCAAGGCATTTGATAGGATTGACCATGGCTACCTGGCTGCTGTCCTGCAGGCCGCCGGATTCAAACCCGACTTCAGCCGCTGGATTAGCCTTCTGTATCGCTCCCCCAAGGCTGTGGTACAGGTGAACGGGAAGCTGTCGAGCGCTTTCGCGCTGTCTAGGTCGGTCCGACAGGGTTGTCCACTGTCGCCTCTCCTTTACGTCCTGGCGTTGGAGCCTCTCCTTCGCCGGCTAAGGGACGAGACGTGCAGTCCGGTCCTGCGTGGAATTGCTGTCCCTGGAGGAGCTCGAGCCAGGGTTTCCGCGTACGCCGATGACGTAACGACCTTTGTGTCCTCCCGCAGGGGACATAAGGGCGGTACGAAGGCGCTTGAACGGTACGAACAGGTAACAGGGGCCAGAATTAACCGCGACAAGTCGTCCGGCTTGCGGTTAGGTGCCTGGAAGGGTGTTTCCCTCCCGGGGCCCTTCGACTGGACGGACGAGGGCCGGTCAAGCTCCTCGGAGTTTGGTTCGGTCCGGACTTACAGTTGGAGAAAAACTGGTCAGAAGTACAGGCAAAGGTCGGCGCGTCGGTCAGAATTTGGCGTCGACGAGTCTCTCCGTGAAGGGTCTGGCGGAGGTGTGTAATATGCATACCTCTTTCCCGAATCCTTTACCGGCTGTCTGTACTTCCCTGACGATCATGAGAAGGCGCTCGAGCGTTTGCTATTCTCCTGTCTTTGGAGAGGACGCAACACATGGTCGACAAAGGAGTCTGTTGCCTCCGTCCGTGTCAAGGGGGTCTGGGGATGCCACACTTGAGGAGCCACGTGCTCGCTTCGAGGTTGGCATTCCTCAGGCGCGCGTTGGAGGAAGATCGGTTGCTTGCGGGGGTAGTGAGGGACATGTTCCCTAGCCTCACTATCACTCCCCCGCTCCTAAGGACTAGCAATAGGCCTTGGGGGCGGCCGAAATTCCTGCTCGAATGTCTGACGGCCCTTCGGGCCATTCCATGGTCCAGTGACCTTTCACGGCCTAGGAGAATCTTCTATCGGGGATTAGTGGAGGGCGCCGTGAAGGATGAACTGTGGAGTAAGCTCGGCATGTCGAGAGAGGAGTATCGCTCTCATTGGTCTTGGGCGCCAGGTGCGGATTGGCTCAACAACTCTGAGTTTTCTCTGACCTGGCGATTGGCTCGGAATGGTTTGTCTCTCAACGACAAGCGTTTCGCAATGGGCCTGGCGGATTTGCCAGATTGTGAACGTTGCGTCCTTGGAATTAAGGAGACGTCTGCGCACGCCTTCTTCCATTGTGCGCGCGTTCGCCCGTTGTGGGCGCGTGTTGGCGAGTTGACTGCTCGTATCGCGCCGCGGGAGCTTGTGCTCATTGATCGCGCATACGCTGTGGACAATGTGTCGCCCCCGTACTCTGGAGTGAAGCGGATGGTGTTTCTGTCGCTACTGGCCACGGCTAGAATGGTGATTTGGATGACGCGTCTGGAGGAAGTCTTGCGGGGAGGTCGTCTTTCGGATCAGGATCTAATCCGATATTTTGAGCACCAGCTCAAAATTAAGATTAGAACTGAACGGAAACGGCTGCACCCGACAGAGTTCAGCGAAAGGTGGGTATATGCAGCGAGCCTGGTTCGCGTGACCGGGGCTAGCCTTGATTTTCTCTTTTAGATCTGCTAGTTGCATCGGGGTGGATTCCTTTGGAACCCCGCCCGTGGTTAAGGTAGAAGTCTCTTTTGTGCCTAGTTAATGTGAGTGAATGTGTTTGTCCTGGCCTGTTCCCGGCTTCATTGCTTTTGTTATGATCCAGTTCGAGATTCCCATTGTCCGAGTATTATTTTGTCCCGTTTTCACTCTCGGCTGGGTCAGCCTTATACATTCTCCAGTCCAATTTATTTTTGCCCCCTGCTTATCCATTCCCCTTAGAAAGAGAGCTGCTTGATTTTGTCCTTTTTTAAGGCAGAATACAGTGGCCTCTTTAATTATGTGGGTGTGTTTGGGTCTTACTAACATTGTGTATATATATTCATTTGAAATTGTTTTTTGTTTTGGGGTTTTTTGTTTCTTCATTCCCCCTCCCCATCATGTTATTTCATGAATAAAGTTTTAAATTTATTTTTGTAAGATATTGTATATATTGTAAAAATCAGAAATTTTTATGTACATTTGGGGTGTTTTTAGGTCCCTGGTATGATTTTGCGGTATTTTGGTGCTTGATAGGTATGAGTGTTGATGGACAAATTTTTATGGTGAATGAGAAAATTGTAACGTATGTATGGGTCGTGAATCGGATTAGCTAGGTATAAGATAGTTACTGAAGACCATCCCAAGTTTTTGTTCCCCCTCCCATTTGTTGGCCTTGTGCCAGAATTTGTAATTTATTGCAAATAAATAATTACCACCCCTTTCCCACCCGGCTTTTTGTTGTGTGGTGAATGGTAATAAGAGCAAGGTTTGACATTTGTTCCGCAGTGATATTTGTTAGTTCCTTGTTTCTTGACAATCTGGTTTTCCAGCCCGAGTTTATAGCTCGGGCCACGGTAAAGTAGCGTTTCTCGCGCGAAACACCGGAAAAACAGTTGTCCGGTGTTCGGCCACTTTGTGGCAATGGCCACAGATGGGCCGGTGGAAGTCGTTCCCCCCACCACGGCGTCGGTGGGAGGAAAGGAGGGTGACTGGCAATTACCGCCACGGGAGTCACCCTCCGTAGAAGTACCAGCAGAAGGACCCGGACCGGTACCAGCGGCAGTGCCAGCCTCCCCCAAACCTTCTACCTCTGGCTGGAAAGGAGGAAAGGTGCAAATAAAGGGAGGAGTATTATGACAGCCTGAAGGAAAAATATGCAAGCTACATTTCTGGCACGGAGCTATTATCGGTGCCAGAGAAGTTGGCAGATGTCGAAGCAAGGATAATATCCCTCATCTCCAAAGACCGCAAAACACAAAAGGTTGTGGGGGTCAACAGGGATAGCTTGGAAGAGGCCATCCAGGCCCTGAACATTAGAGCGAAGGCAGTGGCGAGGAGGAGCAATGCAACGTGGGATGTCCTGCTGGAGGGCACGCCCGAAGAGGCCAAGAAGTTGACTGGAGTGGTCCTGGAGACCAAGAATCTCATGTTCCTGACAGAGTACATGGGGATGCGGAAGTTAAAGGTAACACTGCACGGCGTCCCCATGGATATCTCCGAGGACCACGTCGGCGCCTTTTTCGCGAGATTTGGGAAGGTTGCCGAGGTCTCTTCGGGCCGTTCTAAGGCGGGTTTCCTGAACGGTGACATGACCCTGCAGATGACCCTTTCCAAGAAGCAAATTGAAGAAATTCCAAACATCCTCACCTGCAGGAAACGAGCCATTTTTGTCATCGTTGAGGGCAGGAAACCTTGCTGTTGGGTCTGTGGGGCGGCGGAGCACGTCGCCAAGGCGTGCCCGACAAAGAATCCGGCCCCGAAGACCCAACCAACCAAGCAGCAGGACAAACCCACAGGAGGAAAGGAAGCAGCGTCACCAACACCAGCACCAGCGCCACCAACACCAGCTCTAGGAGCGAACAAGGAGGGCGATTGGCAGGTGGTGGCGAGAAGAAGACCAAAACGCCTTCTCCTTCGAAGGTGCCGTCACCTGCCAAGGCTCCTTCAAAGCCAAAAGAGCCGACAGTGGAAAAGTCGCCCTCCAAACAGGGGAAGGGGAAGAAATCCCCCCCAAAACCAGAAGTGGTAGAGGAAGACATGGAGACGGAAAGATCAGCGTCCCTGAAGCGTGGTAGGGAAGAGGAGGAGGAACGCCACGAGGCCAGCAAGAGTCGAAGAAGAAGCAGAAGCAGGGAAAAAAATTCCTGCAAAATGTTCATCACTGCCGGTATCTCCGGAGAGACGTTCTTACGCTGATAAAGCAAGGAGCCTTCCCTCGTCCCCGCGGAAAGCTTCCCAGTCCCCAACCTTCAAATTGACCCCCTTAAAACAGGTGATTTTAACCCCCACTCCCACCCCTTCTCCTATGCCCACTCCCGCTCGGGCAAAAAGAAAAAAGCCCTGCCCCGGGGGGAAGAGCTTATGAAAATTCCGGAGGACTTAACCGCAGAGTGGTCGTCACAAAGGCGGAAATTATTGAAGCCGCTACTGAGGTTAACCTCTGTTGACAATTTGTCCACGGATGACCCCAGGAACTTTTCCCAGGCCCCAGGAGTAATTACCCTCGTGAGAAACACCGGGGGTAACCTGCGGGTCTGGGACCACATCAGTGAAGTTAAAAGACTGTATCCAAAGCTGAGAATGGTTCAGGAGAATACTCCTGAACTCAAAAAAATGTCTAAGAATTGTGCGGGAGGTTCCCTGTTTTACTCCACCCCCTGTCTGTATAGGGTGGTAAAACTAACTTACCCCACGGACGTCGGCGGGATTGTCCTAGACGGGCGGATTACGTCCGACGTAGGAACGGGTTCCCTAGGACAGTCCGTCGGGGTCCTTTCTGCTAAAGATTTCCGTCCCGTATGCAATTAGAGAGCCTTTGTTGCCTGTTTTTTCTTTTTTCTTTTTCAGGTTTAAAAGATGTCTATTAAGATAGCCAGCTTGAATGCGAAGGGCCTGAGGGATCGGGGTAAGGCGGCTCGCCTGCTTCGTGACCTCTTGTCCTTCGGCGTGGATGTGGCCGCGATCCAAGAGACTCACTTTGTTTGCGAAGTCGACTCATGTGTGCTGTCTAACGACTTTGTCGTCTATTCAGCATATGGGAGCCGGCAAGCCAGAGGTGTTTCTTTGCTGGTCAAGCGTACCCTGGACGCGAAGGTTGACCTTGTCCATGTCGGTGCCGAGGGCCGGCTGATCGTGGCCGATATTGCAGTGAAAAGCAAATTGTTCCGGCTGATTGTGGTTTATGCGCCCAATAAGCAAGGTGAGCGTGTCTCTTTCTTTCGGCTGTTGGAGCCCTTTATGGTGCATTCAACACGGCTAATCTTAGTTGGGGACTGGAATGCCATCCTAACCCCCAAATGGGATAGAGGAGGGGCGCTAGCGGGAGGAATGATGATCGTAGCCTGGTTGATCTGATCGACGAATTTGGTCTCGTCGATAGATACCGGGTCGATCATCCGGATGGGAGTATGTGGACGTGGGCGCTTAATTGGCCTTCTACCCGGGTATCTGCGTACCTGGATAGGATGTTAGTGAGAGTGGCCGACATAGACTTCTTAGAATGTCCAACGTTCCACTGGCTAGGCTACACGGACCACAAACTCGTTTGTGCCCGTGTGGTGTTAGACTTTAGGCCTAGGTTGGCTGGTTATTGGAAGTTCAATCAGTCCTTACTGGACAGGCGGGACTTTCGTGACCAGCTGACAAAACTAGTTCAGCGGGCGTTAATTGGGCGAGTCATTGGGAATAAGTGGTGGGTTAACCTTAAGGACTCCATTAGGTCTTTCGCCACCAAATATAGCCAGCGGCTCAAACTAGATAAGGCTGCGGAGGCAAAGACACTTAGGTGCTAATTTCGCCCGGGCGGAGGCTGGTGGGGATCCCCTCGAGATAGCCTTAGCTAGGGAGGCCCTGAGGCGCACGACTAGCGAGCGCTATATGGGCCAGGTAATTAGAGCTAAGTTAAGCAAGATGTCTTCCGAAGCTGTGAACATGGGCGCAGAACTGCGCAAGGAAGAAATTCGTCGGGCCGGCGATCGGTACATTCGAGAAGTGCGCGACCCGGAGGGCATCTCCTTCGGTCCACTGACGACATGTGCGAGGCGTTCCGGCAGCATTTCGAACACCGGTTTACCAAGGAGCCTGGTCTCCGTGACGAGGAGTTTCGCAGCTATTTGGCTGACTTTCCCCGGCTTTTGCCGGCTGAAGCGGCTAGCTGCGAAGGGGAGATTACGGAGGACGAAGTCTACGCGGCTTTGAAGAAGACCGGCAGTGGCAAGTCGCCAGGTTTGGATGGTTTGCCCTATGAATTGTACTTGAGGATGTCGCACCTTTTTGTCCCGCTCTTGACTGTCGTGTTCAACCACTGGTTTCGGCAGGGGTCCATCCCCGGTCGGATCACCAGGGGCGTGATCACGCTGTTGGGAAAAGAAAGGCAAGAAGGTTGGGCGGGATTAGATGATTACAGGCCCATAACTCTGCTAAACACAGAGTTAAAGATTTTGGCCAAGATCCTGACGAATCGCTTGCAGCTAGTTGCCGAGTCTCTGTTGGAACCGGATCAGACTTGTTCTGTGAAGGGACGAACAATTCAGAGCAACCTGCACTTGATTCGCACGATCGTAGAGGGTGTAGAAGACGACGAAGAGGCCGCGCTGATCAATTTGGATCAGTCCAAGGCATTTGATAGGATTGACCATGGCTACCTGGCTGCTGTCCTGCAGGCCGCCGGATTCAAACCCGACTTCAGCCGCTGGATTAGCCTTCTGTATCGCTCCCCCAAGGCTGTGGTACAGGTGAACGGGAAGCTGTCGAGCGCTTTCGCGCTGTCTAGGTCGGTCCGACAGGGTTGTCCACCTGTCGCCTCTCCTTTACGTCCTGGCGTTGGAGCCTCTCCTTCGCCGGCTAAGGGACGAGACGTGCAGTCCGGTCCTGCGTGGAATTGCTGTCCCTGGAGGAGCTCGAGCCAGGGGTTTCCGCGTACGCCGATGACGTAACGACCTTTGTGTCCTCCCGCAGGGACATAAGGGCGGTACAGAAGGCGCTTGAACGGTACGAACAGGTAACAGGGGGCCAGAATTAACCGCGACAAGTCGTCCGGCTTGCGGTTAGGTGCCTGGAAGGGTGTTTCCCTCCCGGGGCCCTTCGACTGGACGGACGGGCCGGTCAAGCTCCTCGGAGTTTGGTTCGGTCCGGACTTACAGTTGGAGAAAAACTGGTCAGAAGTACAGGCAAAGGTCGGCGCGTCGGTCGAGATTTGGCGTCGACGGAGTCTCTCCGTGAAGGGTCTGGCGGAGGTGTGTAATACATACCTCTTTCCCAGAATCCTTTACCGGCTGTCTGTACTTCCCCTTTGTGACGATCATGAGAAGGCGCTCGAGCGTTTGCTATTCTCCTGTCTTTGGAGAGGACGCAAACACATGGTCGACAAAGGAGTCTGTTGCCTCCGTCCGTGTCAAGGGGGTCTGGGGATGCCACACTTGAGGAGCCACGTGCTCGCTTCGAGGTTGGCATTCCTCAGGCGCGCGTTGGAGGAAGATCGGTTGCTTGCGGGGGTAGTGAGGGACATGTTCCCTAGCCTCACTATCACTCCCCCGCTCCTAAGGACTAGCAATAGGCCTTGGGGGCGGCCGAAATTCCTGCTCGAATGTCTGACGGCCCTTCGGGCCATTCCATGGTCCAGTGACCTTTCACGGCCTAGGAGAATCTTCTATCGGGGATTAGTGGAGGGCGCCGTGAAGGATGAACTGTGGAGTAAGCTCGGCATGTCGAGAGGAGGTATCGCTCTCATTGGTCTTGGGCGCCAGGTGCGGATTGGCTCAACAACTCTGAGTTTTCTCTGACCTGGCGATTGGCTCGGAATGGTTTGTCTCTCAACGACAAGCGGTTCGCAATGGGCCTGGCGGATTTGCCAGATTGTGAACGTTGCGTCCTTGGAATTAAGGAGACGTCTGCGCACGCCTTCTTCCATTGTTCGCGCGTTCGCCCGTTGTGGGCGCGTGTCGGCGAGTTGACTGCTCGTATCGCGCCGCGGGAGCTTGTGCTCATTGATCGCGCATACGCTGTGGACAATGTGTCGCCCCCGTACTCTGGAGTGAAGCGGATGGTGTTTCTGTCGCTACTGGCCACGGCCTAGAATGGTGATTTGGATGACGCGTCTGGAGGAAGTCTTGCGGGGAGGTCGTCTTTCGGATCAGGATCTAATCCGATATTTTGAGCACCAGCTCAAAATTAAGATTAGAACTTGAACGGAAACGGCTGCGCCCGACAGAGTTCAGCGAAAGGGTGGGTATATGCGGCGAGCCTGGTTCGCGTGACCGGGGCTAGCCTTGATTTTCTCTTTTAGATCTGCTAGTTGCATCGGGGTGGATTCCTTTGGAACCCCGCCCGTGGTTAAGGTAGAAGTCTTTTTGGTGCCTAGTTAATGTGAGTGAATGTGTTTGTCCTGGCCTGTTCCCGGCTTCATTGCTTTTGTTATGATCCAGTTCGAGATTCCCATTGTCCAAGTATTATTTTGTCCCGTTTTCACTCTCGGCTGGGTCAGCCTTATACATTCTCCAGTCCAATTTATTTTTGCCCCCTGCTTATCCATTCCCCTTAGAAAGAGAGCTGCTTGATTTTGTCTTTTTAAGGCAGAATACAGTGGCCTCTTTAATTATGTGGGTGTGTTTGGGTCTTACTAACATTGTGTATATATATTCATTTGAAATTGTTTTTTGTTTTGGGGATTTTTTGTTTCTTCATTCCCCCTTCCCATCATGTCATTTCATGAATAAAGTTTTAAATTATTTTTGTAAGATATTGTATATATTGTAAAAATCAGAAATTTTTATGTACATTTGGGGTGTTTTTTAGGTCCCCGGTATGATTTTGCGGTATTTTGGTGCTTGTTAGGTATGAGTGTTGATGGACAAATTTTTATGGTGAATGAGAAAATTGTAACGTATGTATGGGTCGTGAATCTGATTAGCTAGGTATAAGATAGTTACTGAAGACCATCCCAAGTTTTGTTCCCCCTCCCCATTTTTCGGCCTTGTGCCATAATTCATGTATTTCATACCTGAATAAATACATACCACCCCTTTCCCACCCGGCTTTTTGTTGTGTGGTGAATGGTAATAAGAGCAAGGTTTGACATTTGTTCCGCAGTGATATTTGTTAGTTCCTTGTTTCTTGACAATCTGGTTTTCCAGCCCGAGTTTATAGCTCGGGCCACGGTAAAGTAGCGTTTCTCGCGCGAAACACCGGAAAAACAGTTGTCCGGTGTTCGGCCACTTTGTGGCAATGGCCACAGATGGGCCGGTGGAAGTCGTTCCCCCCACCACGGCGTCGGTGGGAGGAAAGGAGGGTGACTGGCAATTACCGCCACGGGAGTCACCCTCCGTAGAAGTACCAGCAGAAGGACCCGGACCGGTACCAGCGGCAGTGCCAGCCTCCCCCAAACCTTCTACCTCTGGCTGGAAAGGAGGAAAGGTGCAAATAAAGGGGGAGGAGTATTATGACAGCCTGAAGGAAAAATATGCAAGCTACATTTCTGGCACGGAGCTATTATCGGTGCCAGAGAAGTTGGCAGATGTCGAAGCAAGGATAATATCCCTCATCTCCAAAGACCGCAAAACACAAAAGGTTGTGGGGGTCAACAGGGATAGCTTGGAAGAGGCCATCCAGGCCCTGAACATTAGAGCGAAGGCAGTGGCGAGGAGGAGCAATGCAACGTGGGATGTCCTGCTGGGCACGCCCGAAGAGGCCAAGAAGTTGACTGGAGTGGTCCTGGAGACCAAGAATCTCATGTTCCTGACAGAGTACATGGGGATGCGGAAGTTAAAGGTAACACTGCACGGCGTCCCCATGGATATCTCCGAGGACCACGTCGGCGCCTTTTTCGCGAGATTTGGGAAGGTTGCCGAGGTCTCTTCGGGCCGTTCTAAGGCGGGTTTCCTGAACGGTGACATGACCCTGCAGATGACCCTTTCCAAGAAGCAAATTGAAGAAATTCCAAACATCCTCACCTGCAGGAAACGAGCCATTTTTGTCATCGTTGAGGGCAGGAAACCTTGCTGTTGGGTCTGTGGGGCGGCGGAGCACGTCGCCAAGGCGTGCCCGACAAAGAATCCGGCCCCGAAGACCCAACCAACCAAGCAGCAGGACAAACCCACAGGAGGAAAGGAAGCAGCGTCACCAACACCAGCACCAGCGCCACCAACACCAGCTCTAGGAGCGAACAAGGAGGGCGATTGGCAGGTGGTGGCGAGGAAGAAGACCAAAACGCCTTCTCCTTCGAAGGTGCCGTCACCTGCCAAGGCTCCTTCAAAGCCAAAAGAGCCGACAGTGGAAAAGTCGCCCTCCAAACAGGGGGAAGGGGAAGAAATCCCCCCCAAAACCAGAAGTGGTAGAGGAAGACATGGAGACGGAAAGATCAGCGTCCCTGAAGCGTGGTAGGGAAGAGGAGGAGGAACGCCACGAGGCCAGCAAGAGTCGAAGAAGAAGCAGAAGCAGGGAAAAAAAAATTCCTGCAAAATGTTCATCACTGCCGGTATCTCCGGAGAGACGTTCTTACGCTGATAAAGCAAGGAGCCTTCCCTCGTCCCCGCGGAAAGCTTCCCAGTCCCCAACCTTCAAATTGACCCCCCCTTAAAACAGGTGATTTTAACTTACCCCCTCCCACCCCTTCTCCTATGCCCACCCTCCCGCTCGGGCAAAAAAGAAAAAAGCCCTGCCCCGGGGGGAAGAGCTTATGAAAATTCCGGAGGACTTAACCGCAGAGTGGTCGTCACAAAGGCGGAAATTATTGAAGCCGCTACTGAGGTTAACCTCTGTTGACAATTTGTCCACGGATGACCCCAGGAACTTTTCCCAGGCCCCAGGAGTAATTACCCTCGTGAGAAACACCGGGGGTAACCTGCAGGGTCTGGGACCACATCAGTGAAGTTAAAAGACTGTATCCAAAGCTGAGAATGGTTCAGGAGAATACTCCTGAACTCAAAAAAATGTCTAAGAATTGTGCGGGGAGGTTCCCTGTTTTACTCCACCCCTGTCTGTATAGGGTGGTAAAACTAACTTACCCCACGGACGTCGGCAGGATTGTCCTAGACGGGCGGATTACGTCCGACGTAGGAACGGAGGGTTCCCTAGGACAGTCCGTCGGGGTCCTTTCTGCTAAAGATTTCCGTCCCGTATGCAATTAGAGAGCCTTTGTTGCCTGTTTTTCTTTTTTCTTTTTCAGGTTTAAAAGATGTCTATTAAGATAGCCAGCTTGAATGCGAAGGGCCTGAGGGATCGGGGTAAGGCGGCTCGCCTGCTTCGTGACCTCTTGTCCTTCGGCGTGGATGTGGCCGCGATCCAAGAGACTCACTTTGTTTGCGAAGTCGACTCATGTGTGCTGTCTAACGACTTTGTCGTCTATTCAGCATATGGGAGCCGGCAAGCCAGAGGTGTTTCTTTGCTGGTCAAGCGTACCCTGGACGCGAAGGTTGACCTTGTCCATGTCGGTGCCGAGGGCCGGCTGATCGTGGCCGATATTGCAGTGAAAAGCAAATTGTTCCGGCTGATTGTGGTTTATGCGCCCAATAAGCAAGGTGAGCGTGTCTCTTTCTTTCGGCTGTTGGAGCCCTTTATGGTGCATTCAACACGGCTAATCTTAGTTGGGGACTGGAATGCCATCCTAACCCCCAAATGGGATAGAGGGAGGGGCGCTAGCGGGAGGAATGATGATCGTAGCCTGGTTGATCTGATCGACGAATTTGGTCTCGTCGATAGATACCGGGTCGATCATCCGGATGGGAGTATGTGGACGTGGGCGCTTAATTGGCCTTCTACCCGGGTATCTGCGTACCTGGATAGGATGTTAGTGAGAGTGGCCGACATAGACTTCTTAGAATGTCCAACGTTCCACTGGCTAGGCTACACGGACCACAAACTCGTTTGTGCCCGTGTGGTGTTAGACTTTAGGCCTAGGTTGGCTGGTTATTGGAAGTTCAATCAGTCCTTACTGGACAGGCGGGACTTTCGTGACCAGCTGACAAAACTAGTTCAGCGGGCGTTAATTGGGCGAGTCATTGGGAATAAGTGGTGGGTTAACCTTAAGGACTCCATTAGGTCTTTCGCCACCAAATATAGCCAGCGGCTCAAACTAGATAAGGCTGCGGAGGCAAAGACACTTAGTGCTAATTTCGCCCGGGCGGAGGCTGGTGGGGATCCCCTCGAGATAGCCTTAGCTAGGGAGGCCCTGAGGCGCACGACTAGCGAGCGCTATATGGGCCAGGACTTAGAGCTAAGTTAAGCAAGATGTCTTCCGAAGCTGTGAACATGGGCGCAGAACTGCGCAAGGAAGAAATTCGTCGGGCCGGCGATCGGTACATTCGAGAAGTGCGCGACCCGGAGGAGGGCATCTCCTTCGGTCCACTGACGACATGTGCGAGGCGTTCCGGCAGCATTTCGAACACCGGTTTACCAAGGAGCCTGGTCTCCGTGACGAGGAGTTTCGCAGCTATTTGGCTGACTTTCCCCGGCTTTTGCCGGCTGAAGCGGCTAGCTGCGAAGGGGAGATTACGGAGGACGAAGTCTACGCGGCTTTGAAGAAGACCGGCAGTGGCAAGTCGCCAGGTTTGGATGGTTTGCCCTATGAATTGTACTTGAGGATGTCGCACCTTTTTGTCCCGCTCTTGACTGTCGTGTTCAACCACTGGTTTCGGCAGGGGTCCATCCCCGGTCGGATCACCAGGGGCGTGATCACGCTGTTGGGAAAAGGCAAGAAGGTTGGGCGGGGATTAGATGATTACAGGCCCATAACTCTGCTAAACACAGAGTTAAAGATTTTGGCCAAGATCCTGACGAATCGCTTGCAGCTAGTTGCCGAGTCTCTGTTGGAACCGGATCAGACTTGTTCTGTGAAGGGACGAACAATTCAGAGCAACCTGCACTTGATTCGCACGATCGTAGAGGGTGTAGAAGACGACGAAGAGGCCGCGCTGATCAATTTGGATCAGTCCAAGGCATTTGATAGGATTGACCATGGCTACCTGGCTGCTGTCCTGCAGGCCGCCGGATTCAAACCCGACTTCAGCCGCTGGATTAGCCTTCTGTATCGCTCCCCCAAGGCTGTGGTACAGGTGAACGGGAAGCTGTCGAGCGCTTTCGCGCTGTCTAGGTCGGTCCGACAGGGTTGTCCACTGTCGCCTCTCCTTCTTTACGTCCTGGCGTTGGAGCCTCTCCTTCGCCGGCTAAGGGACGAGACGTGCAGTCCGGTCCTGCGTGGAATTGCTGTCCCTGGAGGAGCTCGAGCCAGGGTTTCCGCGTACGCCGATGACGTAACGACCTTTGTGTCCTCCCGCAGGGACATAAGGGCGGTACAGAAGGCGCTTGAACGGTACGAACAGGTAACAGGGGCCAGAATTAACCGCGACAAGTCGTCCGGCTTGCGGTTAGGTGCCTGGAAGGGTGTTTCCCTCCCGGGGCCCTTCGACTGGACGGACGGGCCGGTCAAGCTCCTCGGAGTTTGGTTCGGTCCGGACTTACAGTTGGAGAAAAACTGGTCAGAAGTACAGGCAAAGGTCGGCGCGTCGGTCGAGATTTGGCGTCGACGGAGTCTCTCCGTGAAGGGTCTGGCGGAGGTGTGTAATACATACCTCTTTCCCAGAATCCTTTACCGGCTGTCTGTACTTCCCCTTTGTGACGATCATGAGAAGGCGCTCGAGCGTTTGCTATTCTCCTGTCTTTGGAGAGGACGCAAACACATGGTCGACAAAGGAGTCTGTTGCCTCCGTCCGTGTCAAGGGGGTCTGGGGATGCCACACTTGAGGAGCCACGTGCTCGCTTCGAGGTTGGCATTCCTCAGGCGCGCGTTGGAGGAAGATCGGTTGCTTGCGGGGGTAGTGAGGGACATGTTCCCTAGCCTCACTATCACTCCCCGCTCCTAAGGACTAGCAATAGGCCTTGGGGGCGGCCGAAATTCCTGCTCGAATGTCTGACGGCCCTTCGGGCCATTCCATGGTCCAGTGACCTTTCACGGCCTAGGAGAATCTTCTATCGGGGATTAGTGGAGGGCGCCGTGAAGGATGAACTGTGGAGTAAGCTCGGCATGTCGAGAGAGGAGTATCGCTCTCATTGGTCTTGGGCGCCAGGTGCGGATTGGCTCAACAACTCTGAGTTTTCTCTGACCTGGCGATTGGCTCGGAATGGTTTGTCTCTCAACGACAAGCGGTTCGCAATGGGCCTGGCGGATTTGCCAGATTGTGAACGTTGCGTCCTTGGAATTAAGGAGACGTCTGCGCACGCCTTCTTCCATTGTTCGCGCGTTCGCCCGTTGTGGGCGCGTGTCGGCGAGTTGACTGCTCGTATCGCGCCGCGGGAGCTTGTGCTCATTGATCGCGCATACGCTGTGGACAATGTGTCGCCCCCGTACTCTGGAGTGAAGCGGATGGTGTTTCTGTCGCTACTGGCCACGGCTAGAATGGTGATTTGGATGACGCGTCTGGAGGAAGTCTTGCGGGGAGGTCGTCTTTCGGATCAGGATCTAATCCGATATTTTGAGCACCAGCTCAAAATTCAAGATTAGAACTGAACGGAAACGGCTGCACCCGACAGAGTTCAGCGAAAGGTGGGTATATGCGGCGAGCCTGGTTCGCGTGACCGGGGCTAGCCTTGATTTTCTCTTTTAGATCTGCTAGTTGCATCGGGGTGGATTCCTTTGGAACCCCGCCCGTGGTTAAGGTAGAAGTCTTTTTGGTGCCTAGTTAATGTGAGTGAATGTGTTTGTCCTGGCCTGTTCCCGGCTTCATTGCTTTTGTTATGATCCAGTTCGAGATTCCCATTGTCCAAGTATTATTTTGTCCCGTTTTCACTCTCGGCTGGGTCAGCCTTATACATTCTCCAGTCCAATTTATTTTTGCCCCCTGCTTATCCATTCCCCTTAGAAAGAGAGCTGCTTGATTTTGTCTTTTTAAGGCAGAATACAGTGGCCTCTTTAATTATGTGGGTGTGTTTGGGTCTTACTAACATTGTGTATATATATTCATTTGAAATTGTTTTTTGTTTTGGGGATTTTTTGTTTCTTCATTCCCCCTTCCCATCATGTCATTTCATGAATAAAGTTTTAAATTATTTTTGTAAGATATTGTATATATTGTAAAAATCAGAAATTTTTATGTACATTTGGGGTGTTTTTTAGGTCCCCGGTATGATTTTGCGGTATTTTGGTGCTTGTTAGGTATGAGTGTTGATGGACAAATTTTTATGGTGAATGAGAAAATTGTAACGTATGTATGGGTCGTGAATCTGATTAGCTAGGTATAAGATAGTTACTGAAGACCATCCCAAGTTTTGTTCCCCCTCCCCATTTTTCGGCCTTGTGCCATAATTCATGTATTTCATACCTGAATAAATACATACCACCCCTTTCCCACCCGGCTTTTTGTTGTGTGGTGAATGGTAATAAGAGCAAGGTTTGACATTTGTTCCGCAGTGATATTTGTTAGTTCCTTGTTTCTTGACAATCTGGTTTTCCAGCCCGAGTTTATAGCTCGGGCCACGGTAAAGTAGCGTTTCTCGCGCGAAACACCGGAAAAACAGTTGTCCGGTGTTCGGCCACTTTGTGGCAATGGCCACAGATGGGCCGGTGGAAGTCGTTCCCCCCACCACGGCGTCGGTGGGAGGAAAGGAGGGTGATTGGCAATTACCGCCACGGGAGTCACCCTCCGTAGAAGTACCAGCAGAAGGACCCGGACCGGTACCAGCGGCAGTGCCAGCCTCCCCCAAACCTTCTACCTCTGGCTGGAAAGGAGGAAAGGTGCAAATAAAGGGGGAGGAGTATTATGACAGCCTGAAGGAAAAATATGCAAGCTACATTTCTGGCACGGAGCTATTATCGGTGCCAGAGAAGTTGGCAGATGTCGAAGCAAGGATAATATCCCTCATCTCCAAAGACCGCAAAACACAAAAGGTTGTGGGGGTCAACAGGGGATAGCTTGGAAGAGGCCATCCAGGCCCTGAACATTAGAGCGAAGGCAGTGGCGAGGAGGAGCAATGCAACGTGGGATGTCCTGCTGGGCACGCCCGAAGAGGCCGAAAGTTGACTGGAGTGGTCCTGGAGACCAAGAATCTCATGTTCCTGACAGAGTACATGGGGATGCGGAAGTTAAAGGTAACACTGCACGGCGTCCCCATGGATATCTCCGAGGACCACGTCGGCGCCTTTTTCGCGAGATTTGGGAAGGTTGCCGAGGTCTCTTCGGGCCGTTCTAAGGCGGGTTTCCTGAACGGTGACATGACCCTGCAGATGACCCTTTCCAAGAAGCAAATTGAAGAAATTCCAAACATCCTCACCTGCAGGAAACGAGCCATTTTTGTCATCGTTGAGGGCGAGGAAACCTTGCTGTTGGGTCTGTGGGGCGGCGGAGCACGTCGCCAAGGCGTGCCCGACAAAGAATCCGGCCCCGAAGACCCAACCAACCAAGCAGCAGGACAAACCCACAGGAGGAAAGGAAGCAGCGTCACCAACACCAGCACCAGCGCCACCAACACCAGCTCTAGGAGCGAACAAGGAGGGCGATTGGCAGGTGGTGGCGAGGAAAAAGAAGACCAAAACGCCTTCTCCTTCGAAGGTGCCGTCACCTGCCAAGGCTCCTTCAAAGCCAAAAGAGCCGACAGTGGAAAAGTCGCCCTCCAAACAGGGGAAGGGGAAGAAATCCCCCCAAAACCAGAAGTGGTAGAGGAAGACATGGAGACGGAAAGATCAGCGTCCCTGAAGCGTGGTAGGGAAGAGGAGGAGGAACGCCACGAGGCCAGCAAGAGTCGAAGAAGAAGCAGAAGCAGGGAAAAAAAAATTCCTGCAAAATGTTCATCACTGCCGGTATCTCCGGAGAGACGTTCTTACGCTGATAAAGCAAGGAGCCTTCCCTCGTCCCCGCGGAAAGCTTCCCAGTCCCCAACCTTCAAATTGACCCCCTTAAAACAGGTGATTTTAACCCCCACTCCCACCCCTTCTCCTATGCCACTCCCGCTCGGGCAAAAAAGAAAAAAGCCCTGCCCCGGGGGGAAGAGCTTATGAAAATTCCGGAGGACTTAACCGCAGAGTGGTCGTCACAAAGGCGGAAATTATTGAAGCCGCTACTGAGGTTAACCTCTGTTGACAATTTGTCCACGGATGACCCCAGGAACTTTTCCCAGGCCCCAGGAGTAATTACCCTCGTGAGAAACACCGGGGGTAACCTGCGGGTCTGGGACCACATCAGTGAAGTTAAAAGACTGTATCCAAAGCTGAGAATGGTTCAGGAGAATACTCCTGAACTCAAAAAAATGTCTAAGAATTGTGCGGGGAGGTTCCCTGTTTTACTCCACCCCTGTCTGTATAGGGTGGTAAAACTAACTTACCCCACGGACGTCGGCGGGATTGTCCTAGACGGGCGGATTACGTCCGACGTAGGAACGGGTTCCCTAGGACAGTCCGTCGGGGTCCTTTCTGCTAAAGATTTCCGTCCCGTATGCAATTAGAGAGCCTTTGTTGCCTGTTTTTTTCTTTTTTCTTTTTCAGGTTTAAAAGATGTCTATTAAGATAGCCAGCTTGAATGCGAAGGGCCTGAGGGATCGGGGTAAGGCGGCTCGCCTGCTTCGTGACCTCTTGTCCTTCGGCGTGGATGTGGCCGCGATCCAAGAGACTCACTTTGTTTGCGAAGTCGACTCTTGTGTGCTGTCTAACGACTTTGTCGTCTATTCAGCATATGGGAGCCGGCAAGCCAGAGGTGTTTCTTTGCTGGTCAAGCGTACCCTGGACGCGAAGGTTGACCTTGTCCATGTCGGTGCCGAGGGCCGGCTGATCGTGGCCGATATTGCAGTGAAAAGCAAATTGTTCCGGCTGATTGTGGTTTATGCGCCCAATAAGCAAGGTGAGCGTGTCTCTTTCTTTCGGCTGTTGGAGCCCTTTATGGTGCATTCAACACGGCTAATCTTAGTTGGGGACTGGAATGCCATCCTAACCCCCAAATGGGATAGAGGGAGGGCGCTAGCGGGAGGAATGATGATCGTAGCCTGGTTGATCTGATCGACGAATTTGGTCTCGTCGATAGATACCGGGTCGATCATCCGGATAGGAGTATGTGGACGTGGGCGCTTAATTGGCCTTCTACCCGGGTATCTGCGTACCTGGATAGGATGTTAGTGAGAGTGGCCGACATAGACTTCTTAGAATGTCCAACGTTCCACTGGCTAGGCTACACGGACCACAAACTCGTTTGTGCCCGTGTGGTGTTAGAACTTTAGGCCTAGGTTGGCTGGATTATTGGAAGTTCAATCAGTCCTTACTGGACAGGCGGGACTTTCGTGACCAGCTGACAAAACTAGTTCAGCGGGCGTTAATTGGGCGAGTCATTGGGAATAAGTGGTGGGTTAACCTTAAGGACTCCATTAGGTCTTTCGCCACCAAATATAGCCAGCGGCTCAAACTAGATAAGGCTGCGGAGGCAAAGACACTTAGTGCTAATTTCGCCCGGGCGGAGGCTGGTGGGGATCCCCTAGAGATAGCCTTAGCCAGGGAGGCCCTGAGGCGCACGACCTGAGCGCTATATGCGGGCCAGGTAATTAGAGCTAAGTTAAGCAAGATGTCTTCCGAAGCTGTGAACATGGGCGCAGAACTGCGCAAGGAAGAAATTCGTCGGGCCGGCGATCGGTACATTCGAGAGGTGCGCGACCCGGAGGGACATCTCCTTCGGTCCACCGACGACATGTGCGAGGCGTTCCGGCAGCATTTCGAACACCGGTTTACCAAGGAGCCTGGTCTCCGTGACGAGGAGTTTCGCAGCTATTTGGCTGACTTTCCCCGGCTTTTGCCGGCTGAAGCGGCTAGCTGCGAAGGGGAGATTACGGAGGACGAAGTCTACGCGGCTTTGAAGAAGACCGGCAGTGGCAAGTCGCCAGGTTTGGATGGTTTGCCCTATGAATTGTACTTGAGGATGTCGCACCTTTTTGTCCCGCTCTTGACTGTCGTGTTCAACCACTGGTTTCGGCAGGGGTCCATCCCCGGTCGGATCACCAGGGGCGTGATCACGCTGTTGGGAAAAGGCAAGAAGGTTGGGCGGGGATTAGATGATTACAGGCCCATAACTCTGCTAAACACAGAGTTAAAGATTTTGGCCAAGATCCTGACGAATCGCTTGCAGCTAGTTGCCGAGTCTCTGTTGGAACCGGATCAGACTTGTTCTGTGAAGGGACGAACAATTCAGAGCAACCTGCACTTGATCCGCACGATCGTGAGGGTGTAGAAGACGACGAAGAGGCCGCGCTGATCAATTTGGATCAGTCCAAGGCATTTGATAGGATTGACCATGGCTACCTGGCTGCTGTCCTGCAGGCCGCCGGATTCAAACCCGACTTCAGCCGCTGGATTAGCCTTCTGTATCGCTCCCCCAAGGCTGTGGTACAGGTGAACGGGAAGCTGTCGAGCGCTTTCGCGCTGTCTAGGTCGGTCCGACAGGGTTGTCCACTGTCGCCTCTCCTTTACGTCCTGGCGTTGGAGCCTCTCCTTCGCCGGCTAAGGGACGAGACGTGCAGTCCGGTCCTGCGTGGAATCAAGGTCCCTGGTGGAGCTCGAGCCAGGGTTTCCGCGTACGCCGATGACGTAACGACCTTTGTGTCCTCCCGCAGGGACATAAGGGCGGTACAGAAGGCGCTTGAACGGTACGAACAGGTAACAGGGGCCAGAATTAACCGCGACAAGTCGTCCGGCTTGCGGTTAGGTGCCTGGAAGGGTGTTTCCCTCCCGGGGCCCTTCGACTGGACGGACGGGCCGGTCAAGCTCCTCGGAGTTTGGTTCGGTCCGGACTTACAGTTGGAGAAAAACTGGTCAGAAGTACAGGCAAAGGTCGGCGCGTCGGTCGAGATTTGGCGTCGACGGAGTCTCTCCGTGAAGGGTCTGGCGGAGGTGTGTAATACATACCTCTTTCCCAGAATCTTTACCGGCTGTCTGTACTTCCCCTTTGTGACGATCATGAGAAGGCGCTCGAGCGTTTGCTATTCTCCTGTCTTTGGAGAGGACGCAAACACATGGTCGACAAAGGAGTCTGTTGCCTCCGTCCGTGTCAAGGGGTCTGGGGATGCCACACTTGAGGAGCCACGTGCTCGCTTCGAGGTTGGCATTCCTCAGGCGCGCGTTGGAGGAAGATCGGTTGCTTGCGGGGGTAGTGAGGGACATGTTCCCTAGCCTCACTATCACTCCCCCGCTCCTAGGGACTAGCAATAGGCCTTGGGGGCGGCCGAAATTCCTGCTCGAATGTCTGACGGCCCTTCGGGCCATTCCATGGTCCAGTGACCTTTCACGGCCTAGGAGAATCTTCTATCGGGGATTAGTGGAGGGCGCCGTGAAGGATGAACTGTGGAGTAAGCTCGGCATGTCGAGAGAGGAGTATCGCTCTCATTGGTCTTGGGCGCCAGGTGCGGATTGGCTCAACAACTCTGAGTTTTCTCTGACCTGGCGATTGGCTCGGAATGGTTTGTCTCTCAACGACAAGCGTTTCGCAATGGGCCTGGCGGATTTGCCAGATTGTGAACGTTGCGTCCTTGGAATTAAGGAGACGTCTGCGCACGCCTTCTTCCATTGTTCGCGCGTTCGCCCGTTGTGGGCGCGTGTCGGCGAGTTGACTGCTCGTATCGCGCCGCGGGAGCTTGTGCTCATTGATCGCGCATACGCTGTGGACAATGTGTCGCCCCCGTACTCTGGAGTGAAGCGGATGGTGTTTCTGTCGCTACTGGCCACGGCTAGAATGGTGATTTGGATGACGCGTCTGGAGGAAGTCTTGCGGGGCGGTCGTCTTTCGGATCAGGATCTAATCCGATATTTTGAGCACCAGCTCAAAATTAAGATTAGAACTGAACGAAAACGGCTGCACCCGACAGAGTTCAGCGAAAGGTGGGTATATGCGGCGAGCCTGGTTCGCGTGACCGGGGCTAGCCTTGATTTTCTCTTTTAGATCTGCTAGTTGCATCGGGGTGGATTCCTTTGGAACCCCTCCCGTGGTTAAGGTAGAAGTTCTTTTTGTGCCTAGTTAATGTGAGTGAATGTGTTTGTCCTGGCCTGTTCCCGGCTCCATTACTTTTGTTATGATCCAGTTCGAGATTCCCATTGTCCATTGTTATTTTGTCCCGTTTTTATTCTCGGCTGGGTCAGCCTTATATATTCTCCAGTCCAATTTATTTTGTTCCCTGCTTCTCCATTCCCCTTGAAAGAAGAGCTGCTTGATTTTGTTCCTTTTAAGGCAGAATACAGTGGCCTCTTTAATTATGTGGGTGTGTTTGGGTCTTACTAACATTGTGTATATATATTCATTTGAAATTGTTTTTTGTTTTGGGGATTTTTGTTTCTTCATTCCCCCTCCCCATCATGTCATTTCATGAATAAAGTTTTAAATTTATTTTTGTACACTATTGTAAATATTGTAAATACACAAATTTTTATGTACATTTGGGGCGTTTTTAGGTCCCTGGTATGTTACTGCGGTATTTTGGTGTATGATAGGTATGAGTGTTGATGGACAAATTTTTATGGTGAATGAGAAAATTGTAACGTATGTATGGGTCGTGAATCTGATTAGCTAGGTATAAGATAGT
Organism: Ascarosepion bandense; assembly: GCA_037127315.1. NCBI lineage: Eukaryota > Metazoa > Mollusca > Cephalopoda > Sepiida > Sepiidae > Ascarosepion > Ascarosepion bandense. The sequence goes on from JBBBDQ010008242.1 coordinate 55,212, forward strand.
TACGGAAGACCAACCCAGAAGTTTTTGTTCCCCCTCCCCATTGTTTGGCCTTGTGCCAGAATTTGTACTTTGTTGGCAAATAAATAAGTACCACCCCTTTCCCACCCGGCTTTTTGTTGTGTGGTTTAGGGTAAAAGAACAAAGGATAACATTTGTTCCTCCGTGATATCTGTTAGTTCTTTGCTTCTTGGATTTACTGCTTTCCAGCCCGAGTTTATAGCTCGGGCCAGCGTAAAAGTAGCGTCTAACAACGCGAAACACCGGGAAGCAGTGATCCGGTGTTCGGCCACTTTGTGGCAATGGCCACAGATGGGCCGGTGGAAGTCGTTCCCCCACCACGGCGTCGGTGGGAGGAAAGGAGGGTGACTGGCAATTACCGCCACGGGAGTCACCCTCCGTAGAAGTACCAGCAGAAGGACCCGGACCGGTACCAGCGGCAGTGCCAGCCTCCCCCAAACCTTCTACCTCTGGCTGGAAAGGAGGAAAGGTGCAAATAAAGGGGGAAAGGGAGTATTATGACAGCCTGAAGGAAAAATATGCAAGCTACATTTCTGGCACGGAGCTATTATCGGTGCCAGAGAAGTTGGCAGATGTCGAAGCAAGGATAATATCCCTCATCTCCAAAGACCGCAAAACACAAAAGGTTGTGGGGGTCAACAGGGATAGCTTGGAAGAGGCCATCCAGGCCCTGAACATTAGAGCGAAGGCAGTGGCGAGGAGGAGCAATGCAACGTGGGATGTCCTGCTGGGCACGCCCGAAGAGGCCAAGAAGTTGACTGGAGTGGTCCTGGAGACCAAGAATCTCATGTTCCTGACAGAGTACATGGGGATGCGGAAGTTAAAGGTAACACTGCACGGCGTCCCCATGGATATCTCCGAGGACCACGTCGGCGCCTTTTTCGCGAGATTTGGGAAGGTTGCCGAGGTCTCTTCGGGCCGTTCTAAGGCAGGTTTCCTGAACGGTGACATGACCCTGCAGATGACCCTTTCCAAGAAGCAAATTGAAGAAATTCCAAACATCCTCACCTGCAGGAAACGAGCCATTTTTGTCATCGTTGAGGGCAGGAAACCTTGCTGTTGGGTCTGTGGGGCGGCGGAGCACGTCGCCAAGGCGTGCCCGACAAAGAATCCGGCCCCGAAGACCCAACCAACCAAGCAGCAGGACAAACCCACAGGAGGAAAGGAAGCAGCGTCACCAACACCAGCACCTGCGCCACCAACACCAGCTCTAGGAGCGAACAAGGAGGGCGATTGGCAGGTGGTGGCGGAAGAAGACCAAAACGCCTTCTCCTTCGAAGGTGCCGTCACCTGCCAAGGCTCCTTCAAAGCCAAAAGAGCCGACAGTGGAAAAGTCGCCCTCCAAACAGGGGAAGGGGAAGAAATCCCCCCAAAACCAGAAGTGGTAGAGGAAGACATGGAGACGGAAAGATCAGCGTCCCTGAAGCGTGGTAGGGAAGAGGAGGAGGAACGCCACGAAGCCAGCAAGAGTCGAAGAAGAAGCAGAAGCAGGGAAAAAAAATTCCTGCAAAATGTTCATCACTGCCGGTATCTCCGGAGAGACGTTCTTACGCTGATAAAGCAAGGAGCCTTCCCTCGTCCCCGCGGAAAGCTTCCCAGTCCCCAACCTTCAAATTGACCCCCTTAAAACAGGTGATTTTAACCCCCACTCCCACCCCTTCTCCTATGCCCACTCCCGCTCGGGCAAAAAAAGAAAAAGCCCTGCCCCGGGGGGAAGAGCTTATGAAAATTCCGGAGGACTTAACCGCAGAGTGGTCGTCACAAAGGCGGAAATTATTGAAGCCGCTACTGAGGTTAACCTCTGTTGACAATTTGTCCACGGATGACCCCAGGAACTTTTCCCAGGCCCCAGGAGTAATTACCCTCGTGAGAAACACCGGGGGTAACCTGCAGGGTCTGGGACCACATCAGTGAAGTTAAAAGACTGTATCCAAAGCTGAGAATGGTTCAGGAGAATACTCCTGAACTCAAAAAAATGTCTAAGAATTGTGCGGGGAGGTTCCCTGTTTTACTCCACCCCTGTCTGTATAGGGTGGTAAAACTAACTTACCCCACGGACGTCGGCGGGATTGTCCTAGACGGGCGGATTACGTCCGATGTAGGAACGGGTTCCCTAGGACAGTCCGTCGGGGTCCTTTCTGCTAAAGATTTCCGTCCCGTATGCAATTAGAGAGCCTTTGTTGCCTGTTTTTTCTTTTTTCTTTTTCAGGTTTAAAAGATGTCTATTAAGATAGCCAGCTTGAATGCGAAGGGCCTGAGGGATCGGGGTAAGGCGGCTCGCCTGCTTCGTGACCTCTTGTCCTTCGGCGTGGATGTGGCCGCGATCCAAGAGACTCACTTTGTTTGCGAAGTCGACTCGTGTGTGCTGTCTAACGACTTTGTCGTCTATTCAGCATATGGGAGCCGGCAAGCCAGAGGTGTTTCTTTGCTGGTCAAGCGTACCCTGGACGCGAAGGTTGACCTTGTCCATGTCGGTGCCGAGGGCCGGCTGATCGTGGCCGATATTGCAGTGAAAAGCAAATTGTTCCGGCTGATTGTGGTTTATGCGCCCAATAAGCAAGGTGAGCGTGTCTCTTTCTTTCGGCTGTTGGAGCCCTTTATGGTGCATTCAACACGGCTAATCTTAGTTGGGGACTGGAATGCCATCCTAACCCCCAAATGGGATAGAGGGAGGGGCGCTAGCGGGAGGAATGATGATCGTAGCCTGGTTGATCTGATCGACGAATTTGGTCTCGTCGATAGATACCGGGTCGATCATCCGGATGGGAGTATGTGGACGTGGGCGCTTAATTGGCCTTCTACCCGGGTATCTGCGTACCTGGATAGGATGTTAGTGAGAGTGGCCGACATAGACTTCTTAGAATGTCCAACGTTCCACTGGCTAGGCTACACGGACCACAAACTCGTTTGTGCCCGTGTGGTGTTAGACTTTAGGCCTAGGTTGGCTGGTTATTGGAAGTTCAATCAGTCCTTACTGGACAGGCGGGACTTTCGTGACCAGCTGACAAGACTAGTTCAGCGGGCGTTAATTGGGCGAGTCATGGGGAATAAGTGGTGGGTTAACCTTAAGGACTCCATTAGGTCTTTCGCCACCAAATATAGCCAGCGGCTCAAACTAGATAAGGCTGCGGAGGCAAAGACACTTAGTGCTAATTTCGCCCGGGCGGAGGCTGGTGGGGATCCCCTCGAGATAGCCTTAGCCAGGGGAGGCCCTGAGGCGCACGACTAGCGAGCGCTATATGGGTCAGGTAATTAGAGCTAAGTTAAGCAAGATGTCTTCCGAAGCTGTGAACATGGGCGCAGAACTGCGCAAGGAAGAAATTCGTCGGGCCGGCGATCGGTACATTCGAGAAGTGCGCGACCCGGAGGGCATCTCCTTCGGTCCACCGACGACATGTGCGAGGCGTTCCGGCAGCATTTCGAACACCGGTTTACCAAGGAGCCTGGTCTCCGTGACGAGGAGTTTCGCAGCTATTTGGCTGACTTTCCCCGGCTTTTGCCGGCTGAAGCGGCTAGCTGCGAAGGGGAGATTACGGAGGACGAAGTCTACGCGGCTTTGAAGAAGACCGGCAGTGGCAAGTCGCCAGGTTTGGATGGTTTGCCCTATGAATTGTACTTGAGGATGTCGCACCTTTTTGTCCCGCTCTTGACTGTCGTGTTCAACCACTGGTTTCGGCAGGGGTCCATCCCCGGTCGGATCACCAGGGGCGTGATCACGCTGTTGGGAAAAGGCAAGAAGGTTGGGCGAGGGGATTAGATGATTACAGGCCCATAACTCTGCTAAACACAGAGTTAAAGATTTTGGCCAAGATCCTGACGAATCGCTTGCAGCTAGTTGCCGAGTCTCTGTTGGAACCGGATCAGACTTGTTCTGTGAAGGGACGAACAATTCAGAGCAACCTGCACTTGATTCGCACGATCGTAGAGGGTGTAGAAGACGACGAAGAGGCCGCGCTGATCAATTTGGATCAGTCCAAGGCATTTGATAGGATTGACCATGGCTACCTGGCTGCTGTCCTGCAGGCCGCCGGATTCAAACCCGACTTCAGCCGCTGGATTAGCCTTCTGTATCGCTCCCCCAAGGCTGTGGTACAGGTGAACGGGAAGCTGTCGAGCGCTTTCGCGCTGTCTAGGTCGGTCCGACAGGGTTGTCCACTGTCGCCTCTCCTTTACGTCCTGGCGTTGGAGCCTCTCCTTCGCCGGCTAAGGGACGAGACGTGCAGTCCGGTCCTGCGTGGAATTGCTGTCCCTGGTGGAGCTCGAGCCAGGGTTTCCGCGTACGCCGATGACGTAACGACCTTTGTGTCCTCCCGCAGGGAGCATAAGGGCGGTACAGAAGGCGCTTGAACGGTACGAACAGGTAACAGGGGGCCAGAATTAACCGCGACAAGTCGTCCGGCTTGCGGTTAGGTGCCTGGAAGGGTGTTTCCCTCCCGGGGCCCTTCGACTGGACGGACGGGCCGGTCAAGCTCCTCGGAGTTTGGTTCGGTCCGGACTTACAGTTGGAGAAAAACTGGTCAGAAGTACAGGCAAAGGTCGGCGCGTCGGTCGAGATTTGGCGTCGACGAGTCTCTCCGTGAAGGGTCTGGCGGAGGTGTGTAATACATACCTCTTTCCCAGAATGCTTTACCGGCTGTCTGTACTTCCCCTTTGTGACGATCATGAGAAGGCGCTCGAGCGTTTGCTATTCTCCTGTCTTTGGAGAGGACGCAAACACATGGTCGACAAAGGAGTCTGTTGCCTCCGTCCGTGTCAAGGGGGTCTGGGGATGCCACACTTGAGGAGCCACGTGCTCGCTTCAAGGTTGGCATTCCTCAGGCGCGCGTTGGAGGAAGATCGGTTGCTTGCGGGGGTAGTGAGGGACATGTTCCCTAGCCTCACTATCACTCCCCCGCTCCTAAGGACTAGCAATAGGCCTTGGGGGCGGCCGAAATTCCTGCTCGAATGTCTGACGGCCCTTCGGGCCATTCCATGGTCCAGTGACCTTTCACGGCCTAGGAGAATCTTCTATCGGGGATTAGTGGAGGGCGCCGTGAAGGATGAACTGTGGAGTAAGCTCGGCATGTCGAGAGGAGTATCGCTCTCATTGGTCTTGGGCGCCAGGTGCGGATTGGCTCAACAACTCTGAGTTTTCTCTGACCTGGCGATTGGCTCGGAATGGTTTGTCTCTCAACGACAAGCGTTTCGCAATGGGCCTGGCGGATTTGCCAGATTGTGAACGTTGCGTCCTTGGAATTAAGGAGACGTCTGCGCACGCCTTCTTCCATTGTTCGCGCGTTCGCCCGTTGTGGGCGCGTGTCGGCGAGTTGACTGCTCGTATCGCGCCGCGGGAGCTTGTGCTCATTGATCGCGCATACGCTGTGGACAATGTGTCGCCCCCGTACTCTGGAGTGAAGCGGATGGTGTTTCTGTCGCTACTGGCCACGGCTAGAATGGTGATTTGGATGACGCGTCTGGAGGAAGTCTTGCGGGGCGGTCGTCTTTCGGATCAGGATCTAATCCGATATTTTGAGCACCAGCTCAAAATGAAGATTAGAACTGAACGAAAACGGCTGCACCCGACAGAGTTCAGCGAAAGGTGGGTATATGCGGCGAGCCTGGTTCGCGTGACCGGGGCTAGCCTTGATTTTCTCTTTTAGATCTGCTAGTTGCATCGGGGTGGATTCCTTTGGAACCCCGCCCGTGGTTAAGGTAGAAGTCTTTTTGGTGCCTAGTTAATGTGAGTGAATGTGTTTGTCCTGGCCTGTTCCCGGCTTCATTGCTTTTGTTATGATCCAGTTCGAGATTCCCATTGTCCAAGTATTATTTTGTCCCGTTTTCACTCTCGGCTGGGTCAGCCTTATACATTCTCCAGTCCAATTTATTTTTGCCCCCTGCTTATCCATTCCCCTTAGAAAGAGAGCTGCTTGATTTTGTCTTTTTTAAGGCAGAATACAGTGGCCTCTTTAATTATGTGGGTGTGTTTGGGTCTTACTAACATTGTGTATATATATTCATTTGAAATTGTTTTTTGTTTTGGGGATTTTTTGTTTCTTCATTCCCCCTTCCCATCATGTCATTTCATGAATAAAGTTTTAAATTATTTTTGTAAGATATTGTATATATTGTAAAAATCAGAAATTTTTATGTACATTTGGGGTGTTTTTTTAGGTCCCCGGTATGATTTTGCGGTATTTTGGTGCTTGTTAGGTATGAGTGTTGATGGACAAATTTTTATGGTGAATGAGAAAATTGTAACGTATGTATGGGTCGTGAATCTGATTAGCTAGGTATAAGATAGTTACTGAAGACCATCCCAAGTTTTGTTCCCCCTCCCCATTTTTCGGCCTTGTGCCATAATTCATGTATTTCATACCTGAATAAATACATACCACCCCTTTCCCACCCAAGGCTTTTTGTTGTGTGGTTTAGGGTAAAAGAACAAAGGATAACATTTGTTCCTCCGTGATATCTGTTAGTTCTTTGCTTCTTGGATTTACTGCTTTCCAGCCCGAGTTTATAGCTCGGGCCAGCGTAAAAGTAGCGTCTAACAACGCGAAACACCGGGAAGCAGTGATCCGGTGTTCGGCCACTTTGTGGCAATGGCCACAGATGGGCCGGTGGAAGTCGTTCCCCCCACCACGGCGTCGGTGGGAGGAAAGGAGGGTGACTGGCAATTACCGCCACGGGAGTCACCCTCCGTAGAAGTACCAGCAGAAGGACCCGGACCGGTACCAGCGGCAGTGCCAGCCTCCCCCAAACCTTCTACCTCTGGCTGGAAAGGAGGAAAGGTGCAAATAAAGGGGAGGAGTATTATGACAGCCTGAAGGAAAAATATGCAAGCTACATTTCTGGCACGGAGCTATTATCGGTGCCAGAGAAGTTGGCAGATGTCGAAGCAAGGATAATATCCCTCATCTCCAAAGACCGCAAAACACAAAAGGTTGTGGGGGTCAACAGGGATAGCTTGGAAGAGGCCATCCAGGCCCTGAACATTAGAGCGAAGGCAGTGGCGAGGAGGAGCAATGCAACGTGGGATGTCCTGCTGGGCACGCCCGAAGAGGCCAAGAAGTTGACTGGAGTGGTCCTGGAGACCAAGAATCTCATGTTCCTGACAGAGTACATGGGGATGCGGAAGTTAAAGGTAACACTGCACGGCGTCCCCATGGATATCTCCGAGGACCACGTCGGCGCCTTTTTCGCGAGATTTGGGAAGGTTGCCGAGGTCTCTTCGGGCCGTTCTAAGGCGGGTTTCCTGAACGGTGACATGACCCTGCAGATGACCCTTTCCAAGAAGCAAATTGAAGAAATTCCAAACATCCTCACCTGCAGGAAACGAGCCATTTTTGTCATCGTTGAGGGCAGGAAACCTTGCTGTTGGGTCTGTGGGGCGGCGGAGCACGTCGCCAAGGCGTGCCCGACAAAGAATCCGGCCCCGAAGACCCAACCAACCAAGCAGCAGGACAAACCCACAGGAGGAAAGGAAGCAGCGTCACCAACACCAGCACCTGCGCCACCAACACCAGCTCTAGGAGCGAACAAGGAGGGCGATTGGCAGGTGGTGGCGAGGAAGAAGACCAAAACGCCTTCTCCTTCGAAGGTGCCGTCACCTGCCAAGGCTCCTTCAAAGCCAAAAGAGCCGACAGTGGAAAAGTCGCCCTCCAAACAGGGGAAGGGGAAGAAATCCCCCCAAAACCAGAAGTGGTAGAGGAAGACATGGAGACGGAAAGATCAGCGTCCCTGAAGCGTGGTAGGGAAGAGGAGGAGGAGGAACGCCACGAAGCCAGCAAGAGTCGAAGAAGAAGCAGAAGCAGGGAAAAAAAAATTCCTGCAAAATGTTCATCACTGCCGGTATCTCCGGAGAGACGTTCTTACGCTGATAAAGCAAGGAGCCTTCCCTCGTCCCCGCGGAAAGCTTCCCAGTCCCCAACCTTCAAATTGACCCCCTTAAAACAGGTGATTTTAACCCCCACTCCCACCCCTTCTCCTATGCCCACTCCCGCTCGGGCAAAAAAGAAAAAAGCCCTGCCCCCGGGGGAAGAGCTTATGAAAATTCCGGAGGACTTAACCGCAGAGTGGTCGTCACAAAGGCGGAAATTATTGAAGCCGCTACTGAGGTTAACCTCTGTTGACAATTTGTCCACGGATGACCCCAGGAACTTTTCCCAGGCCCCAGGAGTAATTACCCTCGTGAGAAACACCGGGGGTAACCTGCAGGGTCTGGGACCACATCAGTGAAGTTAAAAGACTGTATCCAAAGCTGAGAATGGTTCAGGGAGAATACTCCTGAACTCAAAAAAATGTCTAAGAATTGTGCGGGGAGGTTCCCTGTTTTACTCCACCCCTGTCTGTATAGGGTGGTAAAACTAACTTACCCCACGGACGTCGGCGGGATTGTCCTAGACGGGCGGATTACGTCCGATGTAGGAACGGGTTCCCTAGGACAGTCCGTCGGGGTCCTTTCTGCTAAAGATTTCCGTCCCGTATGCAATTAGAGAGCCTTTGTTGCCTGTTTTTTCTTTTTTCTTTTTCAGGTTTAAAAGATGTCTATTAAGATAGCCAGCTTGAATGCGAAGGGCCTGAGGGATCGGGGTAAGGCGGCTCGCCTGCTTCGTGACCTCTTGTCCTTCGGCGTGGATGTGGCCGCGATCCAAGAGACTCACTTTGTTTGCGAAGTCGACTCGTGTGTGCTGTCTAACGACTTTGTCGTCTATTCAGCATATGGGAGCCGGCAAGCCAGAGGTGTTTCTTTGCTGGTCAAGCGTACCCTGGACGCGAAGGTTGACCTTGTCCATGTCGGTGCCGAGGGCCGGCTGATCGTGGCCGATATTGCAGTGAAAAGCAAATTGTTCCGGCTGATTGTGGTTTATGCGCCCAATAAGCAAGGTGAGCGTGTCTCTTTCTTTCGGCTGTTGGAGCCCTTTATGGTGCATTCAACACGGCTAATCTTAGTTGGGGACTGGAATGCCATCCTAACCCCCAAATGGGATAGAGGGAGGGGCGCTAGCGGGAGGAATGATGATCGTAGCCTGGTTGATCTGATCGACGAATTTGGTCTCGTCGATAGATACCGGGTCGATCATCCGGATGGGAAGTATGTGGACGTGGGCGCTTAATTGGCCTTCTACCCGGGTATCTGCGTACCTGGATAGGATGTTAGTGAGAGTGGCCGACATAGACTTCTTAGAATGTCCAACGTTCCACTGGCTAGGCTACACGGACCACAAACTCGTTTGTGCCCGTGTGGTGTTAGACTTTAGGCCTAGGTTGGCTGGTTATTGGAAGTTCAATCAGTCCTTACTGGACAGGCGGGACTTTCGTGACCAGCTGACAAGACTAGTTCAGCGGGCGTTAATTGGGCGAGTCATGGGGAATAAGTGGTGGGTTAACCTTAAGGACTCCATTAGGTCTTTCGCCACCAAATATAGCCAGCGGCTCAAACTAGATAAGGCTGCGGAGGCAAAGACACTTAGGTGCTAATTTCGCCCGGGCGGAGGCTGGTGGGGATCCCCTCGAGATAGCCTTAGCCAGGGAGGCCTCAAGCGCACGACTAGCGAGCGCTATATGGGTCAGGTAATTAGAGCTAAGTTAAGCAAGATGTCTTCCGAAGCTGTGAACATGGGCGCAGAACTGCGCAAGGAAGAAATTCGTCGGGCCGGCGATCGGTACATTCGAGAAGTGCGCGACCCGGAGGGGCATCTCCTTCGGTCCACCGACGACATGTGCGAGGCGTTCCGGCAGCATTTCGAACACCGGTTTACCAAGGAGCCTGGTCTCCGTGACGAGGAGTTTCGCAGCTATTTGGCTGACTTTCCCCGGCTTTTGCCGGCTGAAGCGGCTAGCTGCGAAGGGGAGATTACGGAGGACGAAGTCTACGCGGCTTTGAAGAAGACCGGCAGTGGCAAGTCGCCAGGTTTGGATGGTTTGCCCTATGAATTGTACTTGAGGATGTCGCACCTTTTTGTCCCGCTCTTGACTGTCGTGTTCAACCACTGGTTTCGGCAGGGGGTCCATCCCCGGTCGGATCACCAGGGGCGTGATCACGCTGTTGGGAAAAGGCAAGAAGGTTGGGCGGGGATTAGATGATTACAGGCCCATAACTCTGCTAAACACAGAGTTAAAGATTTTGCCAAGATCCTGACGAATCGCTTGCAGCTAGTTGCCGAGTCTCTGTTGGAACCGGATCAGACTTGTTCTGTGAAGGGACGAACAATTCAGAGCAACCTGCACTTGATTCGCACGATCGTAGAGGGTGTAGAAGACGACGAAGAGGCCGCGCTGATCAATTTGGATCAGTCCAAGGCATTTGATAGGATTGACCATGGCTACCTGGCTGCTGTCCTGCAGGCCGCCGGATTCAAACCCGACTTCAGCCGCTGGATTAGCCTTCTGTCTCGCTCCCCCAAGGCTGTGGTACAGGTGAACGGGAAGCTGTCGAGCGCTTTCGCGCTGTCTAGGTCGGTCCGACAGGGTTGTCCACTGTCGCCTCTCCTTTACGTCCTGGCGTTGGAGCCTCTCCTTCGCCGGCTAAGGGACGAGACGTGCAGTCCGGTCCTGCGTGGAATTGCTGTCCCTGGTGGAGCTCGAGCCAGGGTTTCCGCGTACGCCGATGACGTAACGACCTTTGTGTCCTCCCGCAGGGACATAAGGGCGGTACAGAAGGCGCTTGAACGGTACGAACAGGTAACGGGGGCCAGAATTAACCGCGACAAGTCGTCCGGCTTGCGGTTAGGTGCCTGGAAGGGTGTTTCCCTCCCGGGGCCCTTCGACTGGACGGACGGGCCGGTCAAGCTCCTCCGGAGTTTGGTTCGGTCCGGACTTACAGTTGGAGAAAAACTGGTCAGAAGTACAGGCAAAGGTCGGCGCGTCGGTCGAGATTTGGCGTCGGCGGAGTCTCTCCGTGAAGGGTCTGGCGGAGGTGTGTAATACATACCTCTTTCCCAGAATCCTTTACCGGCTGTCTGTACTTCCCCTTTGTGACGATCATGAGAAGGCGCTCGAGCGTTTGCTATTCTCCTGTCTTTGGAGAGGACGCAAACACATGGTCGACAAAGGAGTCTGTTGCCTCCGTCCGTGTCAAGGGGGTCTGGGGATGCCACACTTGAGGAGCCACGTGCTCGCTTCGAGAGGTTGGCATTCCTCAGGCGCGCGTTGGAGGAAGATCGGTTGCTTGCGGGGGTAGTGAGGGACATGTTCCCTAGCCTCACTATCACTCCCCCGCTCCTAAGGACTAGCAATAGGCCTTGGGGGCGGCCGAAATTCCTGCTCGAATGTCTGACGGCCCTTCGGGCCATTCCATGGTCCAGTGACCTTTCACGGCCTAGGAGGAATCTTCTATCGGGGATTAGTGGAGGGCGCCGTGAAGGATGAACTGTGGAGTAAGCTTGGCATGTCGAGAGAGGAGTATCGCTCTCATTGGTCTTGGGCGCCAGGTGCGGATTGGCTCAACAACTCTGAGTTTTCTCTGACCTGGCGATTGGCTCGGAATGGTTTGTCTCTCAACGACAAGCGGTTCGCAATGGGCCTGGCGGATTTGCCAGATTGTGAACGTTGCGTCCTTGGAATTAAGGAGACGTCTGCGCACGCCTTCTTCCATTGTTCGCGCGTTCGCCCGTTGTGGGCGCGTGTTGGCGAGTTGACTGCTCGTATCGCGCCGCGGGAGCTTGTGCTCATTGATCGCGCATACGCTGTGGACAATGTGTCGCCCCCGTACTCTGGAGTGAAGCGGATGGTGTTTCTGTCGCTACTGGCCACGGCTAGAATGGTGATTTGGATGACGCGTCTGGAGGAAGTCTTGCGGGGAGGTCGTCTTTCGGATCAGGATCTAATCCGATATTTTGAGCACCAGCTCAAAATTAAGATTAGAACTGAACGGAAACGGCTGCACCCGACAGAGTTCAGCGAAAGGTGGGTATATGCGGCGAGCCTGGTTCGCGTGACCGGGGCTAGCCTTGATTTTCTCTTTTAGATCTGCTAGTTGCATCGGGGTGGATTCCTTTGGAACCCCTCCCGTGGTTAAGGTAGAAGTTCTTTTTTGTGCCTAGTTAATGTGAGTGAATGTGTTTGTCCTGGCCTGTTCCCGGCTCCATTGCTTTTGTTATGATCCAGTTCGAGATTCCCATTGTCCAAGTATTCTTTTGTCCCGTTTTCACTCTCGGCTGGGTCAGCCTTATACATTCTCCAGTCCAATTTATTTTGTTCCCTGCTTCTCCATTCCCCTTAGAAAGAGAGCTGCTTGATTTTGTTCTTTTTAAGGCAGAATACAGTGGCCTCTTTAATTACGTGGGTGTGTTTGGGTCTTACTAACCCATGTATATATATTCATTTGAAATTGTTTTTTGTTTTGGGGTTTTTTGTTTCTTCATTCCCCCTCCCCATCATGTCATTTCATGAATAAAGTTTTAAATTTATTTTTGTACACTATTGTAAATATTGTAAATACACAAATTTTTATGTACATTTGGGGCGTTTTTAGGTCCCTGGTATGTTACTGCGGTATTTTGGTGTATGATAGGTATGAGTGTTGATGGACAAATTTTTATGGTGAATGAGAAAATTGTAACGTATGTATGGGTCGTGAATCTGATTAGCTAGGTATAAGATAGTTACGGAAGACCAACCCAAGTTTTTGTTCCCCCTCCCCATTGTTTGGCCTTGTGCCAGAATTTGTACTTTGTTGGCAAATAAATAAGTACCACCCCTTTCCCACCCGGCTTTTTGTTGTGTGGTTTAGGGTAAAAGAACAAAGGATAACATTTGTTCCTCCGTGATATCTGTTAGTTCTTTGCTTCTTGGATTTACTGCTTTCCAGCCCGAGTTTATAGCTCGGGCCAGCGTAAAAGTAGCGTCTAACAACGCGAAACACCGGGAAGCAGTGATCCGGTGTTCGGCCACTTTGTGGCAATGGCCACAGATGGGCCGGTGGAAGTCGTTCCCCCCACCACGGCGTCGGTGGGAGGAAAGGAGGGTGACTGGCAATTACCGCCACGGGAGTCACCCTCCGTAGAAGTACCAGCAGAAGGACCCGGACCGGTACCAGCGGCAGTGCCAGCCTCCCCCAAACCTTCTACCTCTGGCTGGAAAGGAGGAAAGGTGCAAATAAAGGGGGAGGGGGAGTATTATGACAGCCTGAAGGAAAAATATGCAAGCTACATTTCTGGCACGGAGCTATTATCGGTGCCAGAGAAGTTGGCAGATGTCGAAGCAAGGATAATATCCCTCATCTCCAAAGACCGCAAAACACAAAAGGTTGTGGGGGTCAACAGGGATAGCTTGGAAGAGGCCATCCAGGCCCTGAACATTAGAGCGAAGGCAGTGGCGAGGAGGAGCAATGCAACGTGGGATGTCCTGCTGGGCACGCCCGAAGAGGCCAAGAAGTTGACTGGAGTGGTCCTGGAGACCAAGAATCTCATGTTCCTGACAGAGTACATGGGGATGCGGAAGTTAAAGGTAACACTGCACGGCGTCCCCATGGATATCTCCGAGGACCACGTCGGCGCCTTTTTCGCGAGATTTGGGAAGGTTGCCGAGGTCTCTTCGGGCCGTTCTAAGGCAGGGTTTCCTGAACGGTGACATGACCCTGCAGATGACCCTTTCCAAGAAGCAAATTGAAGAAATTCCAAACATCCTCACCTGCAGGAAACGAGCCATTTTTGTCATCGTTGAGGGCAGGAAACCTTGCTGTTGGGTCTGTGGGGCGGCGGAGCACGTCGCCAAGGCGTGCCCGACAAAGAATCCGGCCCCGAAGACCCAACCAACCAAGCAGCAGGACAAACCCACAGGAGGAAAGGAAGCAGCGTCACCAACACCAGCACCTGCGCCACCAACACCAGCTCTAGGAGCGAACAAGGAGGGCGATTGGCAGGTGGTGGCGAGGAAGAAGACCAAAACGCCTTCTCCTTCGAAGGTGCCGTCACCTGCCAAGGCTCCTTCAAAGCCAAAAGAGCCGACAGTGGAAAAGTCGCCCTCCAAACAGGGGAAGGGGAAGAAATCCCCCCAAAACCAGAAGTGGTAGAGGAAGACATGGAGACGGAAAGATCAGCGTCCCTGAAGCGTGGTAGGGAAGAGGAGGAGGAACGCCACGAAGCCAGCAAGAGTCGAAGAAGAAGCAGAAGCAGGGAAAAAAAAATTCCTGCAAAATGTTCATCACTGCCGGTATCTCCGGAGAGACGTTCTTACGCTGATAAAGCAAGGAGCCTTCCCTCGTCCCCGCGGAAAGCTTCCCAGTCCCCAACCTTCAAATTGACCCCCTTAAAACAGGTGATTTTAACCCCCACTCCCACCCCTTCTCCTATGCCCACTCCCGCTCGGGCAAAAAGAAAAAAGCCCTGCCCCGGGGGAAGAGCTTATGAAAATTCCGGAGGACTTAACCGCAGAGTGGTCGTCACAAAGGCGGAAATTATTGAAGCCGCTACTGAGGTTAACCTCTGTTGACAATTTGTCCACGGATGACCCCAGGAACTTTTCCCAGGCCCCAGGAGTAATTACCCTCGTGAGAAACACCGGGGGTAACCTGCGGGTCTGGGACCACATCAGTGAAGTTAAAAGACTGTATCCAAAGCTGAGAATGGTTCAGGAGAATACTCCTGAACTCAAAAAAATGTCTAAGAATTGTGCGGGAGGTTCCCTGTTTTACTCCACCCCTGTCTGTATAGGGTGGTAAAACTAACTTACCCCACGGACGTCGGCGGGATTGTCCTAGACGGGCGGATTACGTCCGATGTAGGAACGGGTTCCCTAGGACAGTCCGTCGGGGTCCTTTCTGCTAAAGATTTCCGTCCCGTATGCAATTAGAGAGCCTTTGTTGCCTGTTTTTCTTTTTTCTTTTTCAGGTTTAAAAGATGTCTATTAAGATAGCCAGCTTGAATGCGAAGGGCCTGAGGGATCGGGGTAAGGCGGCTCGCCTGCTTCGTGACCTCTTGTCCTTCGGCGTGGATGTGGCCGCGATCCAAGAGACTCACTTTGTTTGCGAAGTCGACTCGTGTGTGCTGTCTAACGACTTTGTCGTCTATTCAGCATATGGGAGCCGGCAAGCCAGAGGTGTTTCTTTGCTGGTCAAGCGTACCCTGGACGCGAAGGTTGACCTTGTCCATGTCGGTGCCGAGGGCCGGCTGATCGTGGCCGATATTGCAGTGAAAAGCAAATTGTTCCGGCTGATTGTGGTTTATGCGCCCAATAAGCAAGGTGAGCGTGTCTCTTTCTTTCGGCTGTTGGAGCCCTTTATGGTGCATTCAACACGGCTAATCTTAGTTGGGGACTGGAATGCCATCCTAACCCCCAAATGGGATAGAGGGAGGGGCGCTAGCGGGAGGAATGATGATCGTAGCCTGGTTGATCTGATCGACGAATTTGGTCTCGTCGATAGATACCGGGTCGATCATCCGGATGGGAAGTATGTGGACGTGGGCGCTTAATTGGCCTTCTACCCGGGTATCTGCGTACCTGGATAGGATGTTAGTGAGAGTGGCCGACATAGACTTCTTAGAATGTCCAACGTTCCACTGGCTAGGCTACACGGACCACAAACTCGTTTGTGCCCGTGTGGTGTTAGACTTTAGGCCTAGGTTGGCTGGTTATTGGAAGTTCAATCAGTCCTTACTGGACAGGCGGGACTTTCGTGACCAGCTGACAAGACTAGTTCAGCGGGCGTTAATTGGGCGAGTCATTGGGAATAAGTGGTGGGTTAACCTTAAGGACTCCATTAGGTCTTTCGCCACCAAATATAGCCAGCGGCTCAAACTAGATAAGGCTGCGGAGGCAAAGACACTTAGTGCTAATTTCGCCCGGGCGGAGGCTGGTGGGGATCCCCTAGAGATAGCCTTAGCCAGGGAGGCCCTGAGGCGCACGACTAGCGAGCGCTATATGGGCCAGGTAATTAGAGCTAAGTTAAGCAAGATGTCTTCCGAAGCTGTGAACATGGGCGCAGAACTGCGCAAGGAAGAAATTCGTCGGGCCGGCGATCGGTACATTCGAGAAGTGCGCGACCCGGAGGGGCATCTCCTTCGGTCCACCGACGACATGTGCGAGGCGTTCCGGCAGCATTTCGAACACCGGTTTACCAAGGAGCCTGGTCTCCGTGACGAGGAGTT
The DNA here is from genome assembly GCA_037127315.1 of Ascarosepion bandense. Lineage (NCBI taxonomy): Eukaryota > Metazoa > Mollusca > Cephalopoda > Sepiida > Sepiidae > Ascarosepion > Ascarosepion bandense. The sequence goes on from JBBBDQ010008242.1 coordinate 71,297, forward strand.
TCGCAGCTATTTGGCTGACTTTCCCCGGCTTTTGCCGGCTGAAGCGGCTAGCTGCGAAGGGGAGATTACGGAGGACGAAGTCTACGCGGCTTTGAAGAAGACCGGCAGTGGCAAGTCGCCAGGTTTGGATGGTTTGCCCTATGAATTGTACTTGAGGATGTCGCACCTTTTTGTCCCGCTCTTGACTGTCGTGTTCAACCACTGGTTTCGGCAGGGGTCCATCCCCGGTCGGATCACCAGGGGCGTGATCACGCTGTTGGGAAAGCAAGAAGGTTGGGCAGGGGATTAGATGATTACAGGCCCATAACTCTGCTAAACACAGAGTTAAAGATTTTGGCCAAGATCCTGACGAATCGCTTGCAGCTAGTTGCCGAGTCTCTGTTGGAACCGGATCAGACTTGTTCTGTGAAGGGACGAACAATTCAGAGCAACCTGCACTTGATTCGCACGATCGTAGAGGGTGTAGAAGACGACGAAGAGGCCGCGCTGATCAATTTGGATCAGTCCAAGGCATTTGATAGGATTGACCATGGCTACCTGGCTGCTGTCCTGCAGGCCGCCGGATTCAAACCCGACTTCAGCCGCTGGATTAGCCTTCTGTATCGCTCCCCCAAGGCTGTGGTACAGGTGAACGGGAAGCTGTCGAGCGCTTTCGCTGTCTAAGGTCGGTCCGACAGGGTTGTCCACTGTCGCCTCTCCTTTACGTCCTGGCGTTGGAGCCCCTCCTTCGCCGGCTAAGGGACGAGACGTGCAGTCCGGTCCTGCGTGGAATTGCTGTCCCTGGTGGAGCTCGAGCCAGGGTTTCCGCGTACGCCGATGACGTAACGACCTTTGTGTCCTCCCGCAGGGACATAAGGGCGGTACAGAAGGCGCTTGAACGGTACGAACAGGTAACAGGGGCCAGAATTAACCGCGACAAGTCGTCCGGCTTGCGGTTAGGTGCCTGGAAGGGTGTTTCCCTCCCGGGGCCCTTCGACTGGACGGACGGGCCGGTCAAGCTCCTCGGAGTTTGGTTCGGTCCGGACTTACAGTTGGAGAAAAACTGGTCAGAAGTACAGGCAAAGGTTCGGCGCGTCGGTCGAGATTTGGCGTCGACGGAGTCTCTCCGTGAAGGGTCTGGCGGAGGTGTGTAATACATACCTCTTTCCCAGAATCCTTTACCGGCTGTCTGTACTTCCCCTTTGTGACGATCATGAGAAGGCGCTCGAGCGTTTGCTATTCTCCTGTCTTTGGAGAGGACGCAAACACATGGTCGACAAAGGAGTCTGTTGCCTCCGTCCGTGTCAAGGGGGTCTGGGGATGCCACACTTGAGGAGCCACGTGCTCGCTTCGAGGTTGGCATTTCTCAGGCGCGCGTTGGAGGAAGATCGGTTGCTTGCGGGGGTAGTGAGGGACATGTTCCCTAGCCTCACTATCACTCCCCCGCTCCTAAGGACTAGCAATAGGCCTTGGGGGCGGCCGAAATTCCTACTCGAATGTCTGACGGCCCTTCGGGCCATTCCATGGTCCAGTGACCTTTCACGGCCTAGGAGAATCTTCTATCGGGGATTAGTGGAGGGCGCCGTGAAGGATGAACTGTGGAGTAAGCTTGGCATGTCGAGAGAGGAGTATCGCTCTCATTGGTCTTGGGCGCCAGGTGCGGATTGGCTCAACAACTCTGAGTTTTCTCTGACCTGGCGATTGGCTCGGAATGGTTTGTCTCTCAACGACAAGCGGTTCGCAATGGGCCTGGCGGATTTGCCAGATTGTGAACGTTGCGTCCTTGGAATTAAGGAGACGTCTGCGCACGCCTTCTTCCATTGTTCGCGCGTTCGCCCGTTGTGGGCGCGTGTTGGCGAGTTGACTGCTCGTATCGCGCCGCGGGAGCTTGTGCTCATTGATCGCGCATACGCTGTGGACAATGTGTCGCCCCCGTACTCTGGAGTGAAGCGGATGGTGTTTCTGTCGCTACTGGCCACGGCTAGAATGGTGATTTGGATGACGCGTCTGGAGGAAGTCTTGCGGGGAGGTCGTCTTTCGGATCAGGATCTAATCCGATATTTTGAGCACCAGCTCAAAATTAAGATTAGAACTGAACGGAAACGGCTGCACCCGACAGAGTTCAGCGAAAGGTGGGTATATGCGGCGAGCCTGGTTCGCGTGACCGGGGCTAGCCTTGATTTTCTCTTTTAGATCTGCTAGTTGCATCGGGGTGGATTCCTTTGGAACCCCTCCCGTGGTTAAGGTAAGAAGTTCTTTTTTGTGCCTAGTTAATGTGAGTGAATGTGTTTGTCCTGGCCTGTTCCCGGCTCCATTGCTTTTGTTATGATCCAGTTCGAGATTCCCATTGTCCATTGTTATTTTGTCCCGTTTTCATTCTCGGCTGGGTCAGCCTTATATATTCTCCAGTCCAATTTATTTTTTGTTCCCTGCTTCTCCATTCCCCTTAGAAAGAGAGCTGCTTGATTTTGTCTTTTATGGCAGAATACAGTGGCCTCTTTAATTATGTGGGTGTGTTTGGGTCTTACTAACATTGTGTATATATATTCATTTGAAATTGTCTTTTGTTTTGGGGATTTTTTGTTTCTTCATTCCCCCTTCCCATCATGTCATTTCATGAATAAAGTTTTAAATTTATTTTTGTACACTATTGTATATATTGTAAATAAACAAATTTTTAATTACATTTGGGGCGTTTTTAGGTCCCCGGTATGATTTTGCGGTATTTTGGTGCTTGATAGGTATGAGTGTTGATGGACAAATTTTTATGGTGAATGAGAAAATTGTAACGTATGTATGGGTCGTGAATCGGATTAGCTAGGTATAAGATAGTTACGGAAGACCAACCCAAGTTTTTGTTCCCCTCCCATTTGTTGGCCTTGTGCCAGAATTTGTACTTTTTGTCAAATAAATAAGTACCACCCCTTTCCCACCCGGCTTTTTGTTGTGTGGTTTAGGGTAAAAGAACAAAGGATAACATTTGTTCCTCCGTGATATCTGTTAGTTCTTTGCTTCTTGGATTTACTGCTTTCCAGCCCGAGTTTATAGCTCGGGCCAGCGTAAAAGTAGCGTCTAACAACGCGAAACACCGGGAAGCAGTGATCCGGTGTTCGGCCACTTTGTGGCAATGGCCACAGATGGGCCGGTGGAAGTCGTTCCCCCCACCACGGCGTCGGTGGGAGGAAAGGAGGGTGACTGGCAATTACCGCCACGGGAGTCACCCTCCGTAGAAGTACCAGCAGAAGGACCCGGACCGGTACCAGCGGCAGTGCCAGCCTCCCCCAAACCTTCTACCTCTGGCTGGAAAGGAGGAAAGGTGCAAATAAAGGGGGAGGAGTATTATGACAGCCTGAAGGAAAAATATGCAAGCTACATTTCTGGCACGGAGCTATTATCGGTGCCAGAGAAGTTGGCAGATGTCGAAGCAAGGATAATATCCCTCATCTCCAAAGACCGCAAAACACAAAAGGTTGTGGGGGTCAACAGGGATAGCTTGGAAGAGGCCATCCAGGCCCTGAACATTAGAGCGAAGGCAGTGGCGAGGAGGAGCAATGCAACGTGGGATGTCCTGCTGGGCACGCCCGAAGAGGCCAAGAAGTTGACTGGAGTGGTCCTGGAGACCAAGAATCTCATGTTCCTGACAGAGTACATGGGGATGCGGAAGTTAAAGGTAACACTGCACGGCGTCCCCATGGATATCTCCGAGGACCACGTCGGCGCCTTTTTCGCGAGATTTGGGAAGGTTGCCGAGGTCTCTTCGGGCCGTTCTAAGGCGGGTTTCCTGAACGGTGACATGACCCTGCAGATGACCCTTTCCAAGAAGCAAATTGAAGAAATTCCAAACATCCTCACCTGCAGGAAACGAGCCATTTTTGTCATCGTTGAGGGCAGGAAACCTTGCTGTTGGGTCTGTGGGGCGGCGGAGCACGTCGCCAAGGCGTGCCCGACAAAGAATCCGGCCCCGAAGACCCAACCAACCAAGCAGCAGGACAAACCCACAGGAGGAAAGGAAGCAGCGTCACCAACACCAGCACCTGCGCCACCAACACCAGCTCTAGGAGCGAACAAGGAGGGCGATTGGCAGGTGGTGGCGAGGAAGAAGACCAAAACGCCTTCTCCTTCGAAGGTGCCGTCACCTGCCAAGGCTCCTTCAAAGCCAAAAGAGCCGACAGTGGAAAAGTCGCCCTCCAAACAGGGGAAGGGGAAGAAATCCCCCCCCAAAACCAGAAGTGGTAGAGGAAGACATGGAGACGGAAAGATCAGCGTCCCTGAAGCGTGGTAGGGAAGAGGAGGAGGAACGCCACGAAGCCAGCAAGAGTCGAAGAAGAAGCAGAAGCAGGGAAAAAAAATTCCTGCAAAATGTTCATCACTGCCGGTATCTCCGGAGAGACGTTCTTACGCTGATAAAGCAAGGAGCCTTCCCTCGTCCCCGCGGAAAGCTTCCCAGTCCCCAACCTTCAAATTGACCCCCTTAAAACAGGTGATTTTAACCCCCACTCCCACCCCTTCTCCTATGCCCACTCCCGCTCAGGGCAAAAAGAAAAAAGCCCTGCCCCGGGGGAAGAGCTTATGAAAATTCCGGAGGACTTAACCGCAGAGTGGTCGTCACAAAGGCGGAAATTATTGAAGCCGCTACTGAGGTTAACCTCTGTTGACAATTTGTCCACGGATGACCCCAGGAACTTTTCCCAGGCCCCAGGAGTAATTACCCTCGTGAGAAACACCGGGGGTAACCTGCGGGTCTGGGACCACATCAGTGAAGTTAAAAGACTGTATCCAAAGCTGAGAATGGTTCAGGAGAATACTCCTGAACTCAAAAAAAAATGTCTAAGAATTGTGCGGGGAGGTTCCCTGTTTTACTCCACCCCTGTCTGTATAGGGTGGTAAAACTAACACCCCACGGACGTCGGCGGGATTGTCCTAGACGGGCGGATTACGTCCGATGTAGGAACGGGTTCCCTAGGACAGTCCGTCGGGGTCCTTTCTGCTAAAGATTTCCGTCCCGTATGCAATTAGAGAGCCTTTGTTGCCTGTTTTTTCTTTTTTCTTTTTCAGGTTTAAAAGATGTCTATTAAGATAGCCAGCTTGAATGCGAAGGGCCTGAGGGATCGGGGTAAGGCGGCTCGCCTGCTTCGTGACCTCTTGTCCTTCGGCGTGGATGTGGAACCGCGATCCAAGAGACTCACTTTGTTTGCGAAGTCGACTCGTGTGTGCTGTCTAACGACTTTGTCGTCTATTCAGCATATGGGAGCCGGCAAGCCAGAGGTGTTTCTTTGCTGGTCAAGCGTACCCTGGACGCGAAGGTTGACCTTGTCCATGTCGGTGCCGAGGGCCGGCTGATCGTGGCCGATATTGCAGTGAAAAGCAAATTGTTCCGGCTGATTGTGGTTTATGCGCCCAATAAGCAAGGTGAGCGTGTCTCTTTCTTTCGGCTGTTGGAGCCCTTTATGGTGCATTCAACACGGCTAATCTTAGTTGGGGACTGGAATGCCATCCTAACCCCCAAATGGGATAGAGGGAGGGGCGCTAGCGGGAGGAATGATGATCGTAGCCTGGTTGATCTGATCGACGAATTTGGTCTCGTCGATAGATACCGGAGGGTCGATCATCCGGATGGGAAGTATGTGGACGTGGGCGCTTAATTGGCCTTCTACCCGGGTATCTGCGTACCTGGATAGGATGTTAGTGAGAGTGGCCGACATAGACTTCTTAGAATGTCCAACGTTCCACTGGCTAGGCTACACGGACCACAAACTCGTTTGTGCCCGTGTGGTGTTAGACTTTGAGGCCTAGGTTGGCTGGTTATTGGAAGTTCAATCAGTCCTTACTGGACAGGCGGGACTTTCGTGACCAGCTGACAAGACTAGTTCAGCGGGCGTTAATTGGGCGAGTCATGGGGAATAAGTGGTGGGTTAACCTTAAGGACTCCATTAGGTCTTTCGCCACCAAATATAGCCAGCGGCTCAAACTAGATAAGGCTGCGGAGGCAAAGACACTTAGTGCTAATTTCGCCCGGGCGGAGGCTGGTGGGGATCCCCTCGAGATAGCCTTAGCCAGGGAGGCCCTGAGGCGCACGACTAGCGAGCGCTATATGGGTCAGGTAATTAGAGCTAAGTTAAGCAAGATGTCTTCCGAAGCTGTGAACATGGGCGCAGAACTGCGCAAGGAAGAAATTCGTCGGGCCGGCGATCGGTACATTCGAGAAGTGCGCGACCCGGAGGGCATCTCCTTCGGTCCACCGACGACATGTGCGAGGCGTTCCGGCAGCATTTCGAACACCGGTTTACCAAGGAGCCTGGTCTCCGTGACGAGGAGTTTCGCAGCTATTTGGCTGACTTTCCCCGGCTTTTGCCGGCTGGAAGCGGCTAGCTGCGAAGGGGAGATTACGGAGGACGAAGTCTACGCGGCTTTGAAGAAGACCGGCAGTGGCAAGTCGCCAGGTTTGGATGGTTTGCCCTATGAATTGTACTTGAGGATGTCGCACCTTTTTGTCCCGCTCTTGACTGTCGTGTTCAACCACTGGTTTCGGCGGGGGTCCATCCCCGGTCGGATCACCAGGGGCGTGATCACGCTGTTGAAAAGAAAAGGCAAGAAGGTTGGGCGAGGATTAGATGATTACAGGCCCATAACTCTGCTAAACACAGAGTTAAAGATTTTGGCCAAGATCCTGACGAATCGCTTGCAGCTAGTTGCCGAGTCTCTGTTGGAACCGGATCAGACTTGTTCTGTGAAGGGACGAACAATTCAGAGCAACCTGCACTTGATTCGCACGATCGTAGAGGGTGTAGAAGACGACGAAGAGGCCGCGCTGATCAATTTGGATCAGTCCAAGGCATTTGATAGGATTGACCATGGCTACCTGGCTGCTGTCCTGCAGGCCGCCGGATTCAAACCCGACTTCAGCCGCTGGATTAGCCTTCTGTATCGCTCCCCCAAGGCTGTGGTACAGGTGAACGGGAAGCTGTCGAGCGCTTTCGCGCTGTCTAGGTCGGTCCGACAGGGTTGTCCACTGTCGCCTCTCCTTTACGTCCTGGCGTTGGAGCCTCTCCTTCGCCGGCTAAGGGACGAGACGTGCAGTCCGGTCCTGCGTGGAATTGCTGTCCCTGGTGGAGCTCGAGCCAGGGTTTCCGCGTACGCCGATGACGTAACGACCTTTGTGTCCTCCCGCAGGGACATAAGGGCGGTACAGAAGGCGCTTGAACGGTACGAACAGGTAACGGGGGCCAGAATTAACCGCGACAAGTCGTCCGGCTTGCGGTTAGGTGCCTGGAAGGGTGTTTCCCTCCCGGGGCCCTTCGACTGGACGGACGGGCCGGTCAAGCTCCTCGGAGTTTGGTTCGGTCCGGACTTACAGTTGGAGAAAAACTGGTCAGAAGTACAGGCAAAGGTCGGCGCGTCGGTCGAGATTTGGCGTCGGCGGAGTCTCTCCGTGAAGGGTCTGGCGGAGGTGTGTAATACATACCTCTTTCCCAGAATCCTTTACCGGCTGTCTGTACTTCCCCTTTGTGACGATCATGAGAAGGCGCTCGAGCGTTTGCTATTCTCCTGTCTTTGGAGAGGACGCAAACACATGGTCGACAAAGGAGTCTGTTGCCTCCGTCCGTGTCAAGGGGGTCTGGGGATGCCACACTTGAGGAGCCACGTGCTCGCTTCGAGGTTGGCATTCCTCAGGCGCGCGTTGGAGGAAGATCGGTTGCTTGCGGGGGTAGTGAGGGACATGTTCCCTAGCCTCACTATCACTCCCCCGCTCCTAAGGACTAGCAATAGGCCTTGGGGGCGGCCGAAATTCCTGCTCGAATGTCTGACGGCCCTTCGGGCCATTCCATGGTCCAGTGACCTTTCACGGCCTAGGAGAATCTTCTATCGGGGATTAGTGGAGGGCGCCGTGAAGGATGAACTGTGGAGTAAGCTTGGCATGTCGAGAGAGGAGTATCGCTCTCATTGGTCTTGGGCGCCAGGTGCGGATTGGCTCAACAACTCTGAGTTTTCTCTGACCTGGCGATTGGCTCGGAATGGTTTGTCTCTCAACGACAAGCGGTTCGCAATGGGCCTGGCGGATTTGCCAGATTGTGAACGTTGCGTCCTTGGAATTAAGGAGACGTCTGCGCACGCCTTCTTCCATTGTTCGCGCGTTCGCCCGTTGTGGGCGCGTGTTGGCGAGTTGACTGCTCGTATCGCGCCGCGGGAGCTTGTGCTCATTGATCGCGCATACGCTGTGGACAATGTGTCGCCCCCGTACTCTGGAGTGAAGCGGATGGTGTTTCTGTCGCTACTGGCCACGGCTAGAATGGTGATTTGGATGACGCGTCTGGAGGAAGTCTTGCGGGGAGGTCGTCTTTCGGATCAGGATCTAATCCGATATTTTGAGCACCAGCTCAAAATTAAGATTAGAACTGAACGGAAACGGCTGCACCCGACAGAGTTCAGCGAAAGGTGGGTATATGCGGCGAGCCTGGTTCGCGTGACCGGGGCTAGCCTTGATTTTCTCTTTTAGATCTGCTAGTTGCATCGGGGTGGATTCCTTTGGAACCCCTCCCGTGGTTAAGGTAGAAGTTCTTTTTGTGCCTAGTTAATGTGAGTGAATGTGTTTGTCCTGGCCTGTTCCCGGCTCCATTGCTTTTGTTATGATCCAGTTCGAGATTCCCATTGTCCAAGTATTCTTTTGTCCCGTTTTCACTCTCGGCTGGGTCAGCCTTATACATTCTCCAGTCCAATTTATTTTGTTCCCTGCTTCTCCATTCCCCTTAGAAAGAGAGCTGCTTGATTTTGTTCTTTTTAAGGCAGAATACAGTGGCCTCTTTAATTACGTGGGTGTGTTTGGGTCTTACTAACCCATGTATATATATTCATTTGAAATTGTTTTTTGTTTTGGGGTTTTTTGTTTCTTCATTCCCCCTCCCCATCATGTCATTTCATGAATAAAGTTTTAAATTTATTTTTGTACACTATTGTAAATATTGTAAATACACAAATTTTTATGTACATTTGGGGCGTTTTTAGGTCCCTGGTATGTTACTGCGGTATTTTGGTGTATGATAGGTATGAGTGTTGATGGACAAATTTTTATGGTGAATGAGAAAATTGTAACGTATGTATGGGTCGTGAATCTGATTAGCTAGGTATAAGATAGTTACGGAAGACCAACCCAAGTTTTTGTTCCCCCTCCCCATTGTTTGGCCTTGTGCCAGAATTTGTACTTTGTTGGCAAATAAATAAGTACCACCCCTTTCCCACCCGGCTTTTTGTTGTGTGGTTTAGGGTAAAAGAACAAAGGATAACATTTGTTCCTCCGTGATATCTGTTAGTTCTTTGCTTCTTGGATTTACTGCTTTCCAGCCCGAGTTTATAGCTCGGGCCAGCGTAAAAGTAGCGTCTAACAACGCGAAACACCGGGAAGCAGTGATCCGGTGTTCGGCCACTTTGTGGCAATGGCCACAGATGGGCCGGTGGAAGTCGTTCCCCCCACCACGGCGTCGGTGGGAGGAAAGGAGGGTGACTGGCAATTACCGCCACGGGAGTCACCCTCCGTAGAAGTACCAGCAGAAGGACCCGGACCGGTACCAGCGGCAGTGCCAGCCTCCCCCAAACCTTCTACCTCTGGCTGGAAAGGAGGAAAGGTGCAAATAAAGGGGGAGGAGTATTATGACAGCCTGAAGGAAAAATATGCAAGCTACATTTCTGGCACGGAGCTATTATCGGTGCCAGAGAAGTTGGCAGATGTCGAAGCAAGGATAATATCCCTCATCTCCAAAGACCGCAAAACACAAAAGGTTGTGGGGGTCAACAGGGATAGCTTGGAAGAGGCCATCCAGGCCCTGAACATTAGAGCGAAGGCAGTGGCGAGGAGGAGCAATGCAACGTGGGATGTCCTGCTGGGCACGCCCGAAGAGGCCAAGAAGTTGACTGGAGTGGTCCTGGAGACCAAGAATCTCATGTTCCTGACAGAGTACATGGGGATGCGGAAGTTAAAGGTAACACTGCACGGCGTCCCCATGGATATCTCCGAGGACCACGTCGGCGCCTTTTTCACGAGATTTGGGAAGGTTGCCGAGGTCTCTTCAGGGCCGTTCTAAGGCAGGGTTTCCTGAACGGTGACATGACCCTGCAGATGACCCTTTCCAAGAAGCAAATTGAAGAAATTCCAAACATCCTCACCTGCAGGAAACGAGCCATTTTTGTCATCGTTGAGGGCAGGGAAACCTTGCTGTTGGGTCTGTGGGGCGGCGGAGCACGTCGCCAAGGCGTGCCCGACAAAGAATCCGGCCCCGAAGACCCAACCAACCAAGCAGCAGGACAAACCCACAGGAGGAAAGGAAGCAGCGTCACCAACACCAGCACCTGCGCCACCAACACCAGCTCTAGGAGCGAACAAGGAGGGCGATTGGCAGGTGGTGGCGAGGAAGAAGACCAAAACGCCTTCTCCTTCGAAGGTGCCGTCACCTGCCAAGGCTCCTTCAAAGCCAAAAGAGCCGACAGTGGAAAAGTCGCCCTCCAAACAGGGGAAGGGGAAGAAATCCCCCCCAAAACCAGAAGTGGTAGAGGAAGACATGGAGACGGAAAGATCAGCGTCCCTGAAGCGTGGTAGGGAAGAGGAGGAGGAACGCCACGAAGCCAGCAAGAGTCGAAGAAGAAGCAGAAGCAGGAAAAAAAAAATTCCTGCAAAATGTTCATCACTGCCGGTATCTCCGGAGAGACGTTCTTACGCTGATAAAGCAAGGAGCCTTCCCTCGTCCCCG
>JBBBDQ010008259.1:0-27359 GCA_037127315.1 Ascarosepion bandense
CTTTGACTTTTTCAATAAAAAATTTCAAAATAACCTCGTTTCCCTTGATATTTTCTCTTTTTAATCTGAAATATGAAAATGTGCTTTATTTTCATCTTATTTTGTCGTTTTTCAATAAAAAATTTCAAAATAACCTCGTTTCCCTTGATATTTTCTCTTTTTTAATCTGAAATATGAAAATGTGCTTTATTTTCATCTTATTTTGTCTTTTTTCAATAAAAAATTTCAAAATAACCTCGGTTCCCTTGATATTTTCTCTTTTTTAATCTGAAATATGAAAATGTGCATTATTTTCATCTTATTTTGACTTTTTTCAATAAAAAATTTCAAAATAACCTTGTTTCCCTTGATATTTTCTCTTTTTTAATCTGAAATATGAAAATATGCTTCATTTTCATCTTATTTTGTCTTTTTTCAATAGAAAATTTCAAAATAACCTTGTTTCCCTTGATAATTCCTCTTTTTTAAACTGAAATATGAAAATATGCATTATTTTCATCTTATTTTGTCTTTTTTCAATAAAAAATTTCAAAATAACATTGTTTCCCTTGATATTTTCTCTTTTTTAATCTGAAATATGAAAATATGCTTTATTTTCATCTTATTTTGTCTTTTTTCCCTTGATATGTTCTTTTTTTTAATCTGAAATATGAAAATGTGCTTTATTTTCATCTTATTTTGTCTTTTTTCAACAGAAAATGTAGAAATAACATTGTTTCCCTTGATATTTTCTCTTTTTTAATCTGAAATATGAAAATGTGCTTTATTTTCATCTTATTTTGTCTTTTTTCAATAAAAAATTTCAAAATAACCTCGGTTCCCTTGATATTTTCTCTTTTTTAATCTGAAATATGAAAATGTGCATTATTTTCATCTTATTTTGACTTTTTTCAATAAAAAATTTCAAAATAACCTTGTTTCCCTTGATATTTTCTCTTTTTTAATCTGAAATATGAAAATATGCTTCATTTTCATCTTATTTTGTCTTTTTTCAATAGAAAATTTCAAAATAACCTTGTTTCCCTTGATAATTCCTCTTTTTTAATCTGAAATATGAAAATATGCTTTATTTTCATCTTATTTTGTCTTTTTTCCCTTGATATGTTCTTTTTTTTAATCTGAAATATGAAAATGTGCTTTATTTTCATCTCATTTTGTCTTTTTTCAATAAAATTTTCAAAATAACCTCGTTTCCCTTGATATTTTCTCTTTTTTAATCTGAAATATGAAAATGTGCTTTATTTTCATCTTATTTTGTCTTTTTTCAATAAAAAATTTCAAAATAACCTCGGTTCCCTTGATATTTTCTCTTTTTTAATCTGAAATATGAAAATGTGCTTTATTTTCTTTTTATTTTGTCTTTTTTCAACAGAAAATGTAGAAATAACATTGTTTCCCTTGATATTTTCTCTTTTTTAATCTGAAATATGAAAATATGCTTTATTTTCATCTTATTTTGTCTTTTTTCAATAGAAAATTTCAAAATAACCTTGTTTCTCTTGATATTTCCTCTTTTTTAATCTGAAATATGAAAATATGCATTATTTTCATCTTATTTTGTCTTTTTTCAATAAAAAATTTCAAAATAACATTGTTTCCCTTGATATTTTCTCTTTTTTAATCTGAAATATGAAAATGTGCTTTATTTTCTTTTTATTTTGTCTTTTTTCAACAGAAAATGTAGAAATAAATATTTGTTTCCCTTGATATTTTCTCTTTTTTAATCTGAAATATGAAAATGTGCTTTTATTTTCATCTTATTTTGTCTTTTTCAATAAAAATTTCAAAATAACTCGTTTCCTTTGATATTTTTTAATCTGAAATATGAAAATGTCCTTATTTTCATCTTACTTTGACTTTTTTCAATAAAAAATTTCAAAATAACCTCGTTTCCCTTGATATTTTTCTTTAATTTGAAATATGAAATGTGTTTTATTTTCATTCATTTTTATGTCGCTTTTTCAATAAAAAATTTCAAAAATAACCTCGTTTCCCTTGATATTTTCTCTTTTTTAATCTGAAATATGAAAATGTGCTTTATTTTCATCTGTTTTAATTTTTTTCAATAAAAATTTAAAATAACTCCTTTGTTCCCTTGATATTTTCTCTTTTTTAATCTGAAATATGAAAATGTGCATTATTTTCATCTTATTTTGACTTTTTTTCAATAAAAAAAAATTTCAAAATAACTTTGTTTCCCCGATATTTTTCTCTTTTTTTTAATCTGAAATATGAAAATATGCTTCATTTTCATCTTATTTTGTCTTTTTTCAATAGAAAATTTCAAAATAACCTTGTTTCCCTTGATAATTCCTCTTTTTAAACTGAACATGAAAATATGCATTATTTATCTTATTTTGTCTTTTTTCAATAAAAATTTCAAAATAACCTCGTTTTCCCCTTGAGAGTTTTCTCTTTTTTTAATCTGAAATATGAAAATATGCTTTATTTTCATCTTATTTTTGTCTTTTTTCTCCCTTGATATGTTCTTTTTTTTTAATCTGGAACATGAAAATGTGCTTTATTTTCATCTTATTTTGTCTTTTTTTCAACAGAAAATGTAGAAATAACATTGTTTCCCTTGATATTTTTCTTTTAATCTGAAATATGAAAATGTGCTTTATTTTTCGTTTATTTGTCTTTTTTCAACAGAAAATGTAGAAATAACATTGTTTCCCTTGATATTTTCTCTTTTTTAATATGAAATATGAAAATGTGTGCTTTATTTTCATCTTATTTTGTATTTTTTCAATAAAAAATTTCAAAATAACTCTCTGCTTTCCTTGGATATTTTCTTTTTATCTTGAAATAGAAATGTCCTTTTATTTTCATCTTACTTTGACTTTTTCAATAAAAAATTTCAAAATAACTCGTTTCCCTTGATATTTTTCTTTATCTGAAGTATGAAAATGTGCTTTATTTTCATTTTATTTTGTCTTTTTTCAACAGAAAATGTAGAAATAACATTGTTTCCCTTGATATTTTCTCTTTTTAATCTGAAATATGAAAATGTGCTTTATTTTCATCTTATTTTGTCTTTTTCAATAAAAATTTCAAAATAACCTCGGTTCCCTTGATATTTTATTTTTAATCTGAAATATGAAAATGTGCTTATTTTCATCTTATTTTGACTTTTTCAATAAAAATTTCAAAATAACCTCGTTTCCCTTGATATTTTCTCTTTTTTTTAATCTGAAATATGAAAATGTGTTTATTTTGATTTTATTTGTCTTTTTCAACAAAAAATGTAGAAATAAGATGAGCTTCTTGATATTTTCTCTTTTTAATCTGAAATATGAAAATGTGCTTATTTTCATCTTATTTTGTCTTTTTTTCAGTAGAAAATTTCAAAATAACCTTGTTTCTCTTGATATTTCCTATTTTTGACCCAAATATGAAAATGCATCATTTTCATCTTATTTTGTCTTTTTTCAATAAAAAATTTCAAAATAACCAAGTTTCTGATATTTTCTTTTTAATCTGAAATATGAAAATGTGTTTTTTATTTTCTCATCTTATTTTGTCTTTTTTCAATAAAAATTTCAAAATAACCTTGTTTCCTTGATATGTTCTCTTCTTTTTTTTTAATCTGAAATATGAAAATGCTTATTTTCAACTTATTTTGACTTTTTCAATAAAAATTTAAAAATAACCCCTCGTTCCCTTGATATTTTATTTTTTTTAGTCTGAAATATGAAAATGTGCTTTATTTTCATCTTATTTTGACTTTTTTCAATAAAAAAATTTCAAAAATAACCTCGTTTCTGATATTTTCTTTAATCTTTTGAAATATGAAAATGTGCTTTATTTTCATTTTATTTTGTCTTTTTTCAACAAAAAATGAAAATAACATTGTTTCCCTTTGATATTTTCTCTTTTTTAATGTGAAATATGAAAATGTGCTTTATTTTCATCTTATTTTGTCTTTTTTCAATAAAAAATTTCAAAATAACCTCGGTTCCCTTGATATTTTATTTTTTTTAATCTGAAATATGAAAATGTGCTTTATTTTCATCTTATTTTGACTTTTTTCAATAAAAAATTTCAAAATAACCTCGTTTCCCTTGATATTTTCTCTTTTTTAATCTGAAATATGAAAATGTGCTTTATTTTGATTTTATTTTGTCTTTTTTCAACAAAAAATGTAGAAATAACATTGTTTCCCTTGATATTTTCTCTTTTTTAATCTGAAATATGAAAATGTGCTTTATTTTCATCTTATTTTGTCTTTTTTCAGTAGAAAATTTCAAAATAACCTTGTTTCTCTTGATATTTCCTATTTTTTAATCTGAAATATGAAAATGTGCATCATTTTCATCTTATTTTGTCTTTTTTCAATAAAAAATTTCAAAATAACCTCGTTTCCCTTGATATTTTCTCTTTTTTAATCTGAAATATGAAAATGTGCTTTATTTTCATCTTATTTTGTCTTTTTTCAATAAAAAATTTCAAAATAACCTCGGTTCCCTTGATATTTTCTCTTTTTTAATCTGAAATATGAAAATGTGCTTTATTTTCATCTTATTTTGTCTTTTTTCAATAAAAAATTTCAAAATAACCTCGGTTCCCTTGATATTTTCTCTTTTTTAATCTGAAATATGAAAATGTGCATTATTTTCATCTTATTTTGACTTTTTTCAATAAAAAATTTCAAAATAACCTTGTTTCCCTTGATATTTTCTCTTTTTTAATCTGAAATATGAAAATATGCTTCATTTTCATCTTATTTTGTCTTTTTTCAATAGAAAATTTCAAAATAACCTTGTTTCCCTTGATAATTCCTCTTTTTTTAAACTGAAATATGAAAATATGCATTATTTTCATCTTATTTTGTCTTTTTTCAATAAAAAATTTCAAAATAACCTCGGTTCCCTTGATATTTTATTTTTTTTAATCTGAAATATGAAAATGTGCTTTATTTTCATCTTATTTTGACTTTTTTCAATAAAAAATTTCAAAATAACCTCGTTTCCCTTGATATTTTCTCTTTTTTAATCTGAAATATG
Source organism: Ascarosepion bandense (assembly GCA_037127315.1). Lineage (NCBI taxonomy): Eukaryota > Metazoa > Mollusca > Cephalopoda > Sepiida > Sepiidae > Ascarosepion > Ascarosepion bandense. The sequence continues at coordinate 5,007 of JBBBDQ010008259.1, forward strand.
AAAATGTGCTTTATTTTGATTTTATTTTGTCTTTTTTCAACAAAAAATGTAGAAATAACATTGTTTCCCTTGATATTTTCTCTTTTTTAATCTGAAATATGAAAATGTGCTTTATTTTCATCTTATTTTGTCTTTTTTCAGTAGAAAATTTCAAAATAACCTTGTTTCTCTTGATATTTCCTATTTTTTAATCTGAAATATGAAAATGTGCATCATTTTCATCTTATTTTGTCTTTTTTCAATAAAAAATTTCAAAATAACCTCGTTTCCCTTGATATTTTCTCTTTTTTAATCTGAAATATGAAAATGTGCTTTATTTTCATCTTATTTTGTCTTTTTTCAATAAAAAATTTCAAAATAACCTTGTTTCCCTTGATATGTTCTTTTTTTTAATCTGAAATATGAAAATGTGCTTTATTTTCAACTTATTTTGACTTTTTTCAATAAAAAATTTCAAAATAACCTCGGTTCCCTTGATATTTTAATTTTTTTAGTCTGAAATATGAAAATGTGCTTTATTTTCATCTTATTTTGACTTTTTTCAATAAAAAATTTCAAAATAACCTCGTTTCCCTTGATATTTTCTCTTTTTTAATCTGAAATATGAAAATGTGCTTTATTTTCATTTTATTTTGTCTTTTTTCAACAAAAAATGTAGAAATAACATTGTTTCCCTTGATATTTTCTCTTTTTTAATGTGAAATATGAAAATGTGCTTTATTTTCATCTTATTTTGTCTTTTTTCAATAAAAAATTTCAAAATAACCTCGGTTCCCTTGATATTTTATTTTTTTAAACTGAAATATGAAAATGTGCTTTATTTTCATCTTATTTTGACTTTTTTCAATAAAAAATTTCAAAATAACCTCGTTTCCCTTGATATTTTCTCTTTTTTAATCTGAAATATGAAAATGTGCTTTATTTTGATTTTATTTTGTCTTTTTTCAACAAAAAATGTAGAAATAACATTGTTTCCCTTGATATTTTCTCTTTTTTTAATCTGAAATATGAAAATGTGCTTTATTTTCATCTTATTTTGTCTTTTTTCAGTAGAAAATTTCAAAATAACCTTGTTTCTCTTGATATTTCCTATTTTTTAATCTGAAATATGAAAATGTGCATCATTTTCATCTTATTTTGTCTTTTTTCAATAAAAAATTTCAAAATAACCTCGTTTCCCTTGATATTTTCTCTTTTTTAATCTGAAATATGAAAATGTGCTTTATTTTCATCTTATTTTGTCTTTTTTCAATAAAAAATTTCAAAATAACCTCGGTTCCCTTGATATTTTCTCTTTTTTAATCTGAAATATGAAAATGTGCTTTATTTTCATCTTATTTTGTCTTTTTTCAATAAAAAATTTCAAAATAACCTCGGTTCCCTTGATATTTTCTCTTTTTTAATCTGAAATATGAAAATGTGCATTATTTTCATCTTATTTTGACTTTTTTCAATAAAAAATTTCAAAATAACCTTGTTTCCCTTGATATTTTCTCTTTTTTAATCTGAAATATGAAAATATGCTTCATTTTCATCTTATTTTGTCTTTTTTCAATAGAAAATTTCAAAATAACCTTGTTTCCCTTGATAATTCCTCTTTTTTTAAACTGAAATATGAAAATATGCATTATTTTCATCTTATTTTGTCTTTTTTCAATAAAAAATTTCAAAATAACCTCGTTTCCCTTGATATTTTCTCTTTTTTAATCTGAAATATGAAAATATGCTTTATTTTCATCTTATTTTGTCTTTTTTCCCTTGATATGTTCTTTTTTTTAATCTGAAATATGAAAATGTGCTTTATTTTCATCTTATTTTGTCTTTTTTCAATAAAATTTTCAAAATAACCTCGTTTCCCTTGATATTTTCTCTTTTTTAATCTGAAATATGAAAATGTGCTTTATTTTCATCTTATTTTGTCTTTTTTCAATAAAAAATTTCAAAATAACCTCGGTTCCCTTGATATTTTCTCTTTTTTTAATCTGAAATATGAAAATGTGCTTTATTTTCTTTTTATTTTGTCTTTTTTCAACAGAAAATGTAGAAATAACATTGTTTCCCTTGATATTTTCTCTTTTTTAATCTGAAATATGAAAATATGCTTTATTTTCATCTTATTTTGTCTTTTTTCAATAGAAAATTTCAAAATAACCTTGTTTCTCTTGATATTTCCTCTTTTTTAATCTGAAATATGAAAATATGCATTATTTTCATCTTATTTTGTCTTTTTTCAATAAAAAATTTCAAAATAACATTGTTTCCCTTGATATTTTCTCTTTTTTAATCTGAAATATGAAAATGTGCTTTATTTTCGTTTTATTTTGTCTTTTTTCAACAGAAAATGTAGAAATAACATTGTTTCCCTTGATATTTTCTCTTTTTTTAATCTGAAATATGAAAATGTGCTTTATTTTCATCTTATTTTGTCTTTTTTCAATAAAAAATTTCAAAATAACCTCGTTTCCCTTGAGATTTTCTTTTTTTTTAATCTGAAATATGAAAATGTCCTTTATTTTCATCTTACTTTGACTTTTTCAATAAAAAATTTCAAAATAACCTCGTTTCCCTTGATATTTTCTCTTTTTAATCTGAAATATGAAAATGTGCTTTATTTTCATCTTATTTTGTCTTTTTTCAATAAAAAATTTCAAAATAACCTCGGTTCCCTTGATATTTTATTTTTTTTAATCTGAAATATGAAAATGTGCTTTATTTTCATCTTATTTTGACTTTTTTCAATAAAAAATTTCAAAATAACCTCGTTTCCCTTGATATTTTCTCTTTTTTAATCTGAAATATGAAAATGTGCTTTATTTTGATTTTATTTTGTCTTTTTTCAACAAAAAATGTAGAAATAACATTGTTTCCCTTGATATTTTCACTTTTTTAATCTGAAATATGAAAATGTGCTTTATTTTCATCTTATTTTGTCTTTTTTCAGTAGAAAATTTCAAAATAACCTTGTTTCTCTTGATATTTCCTATTTTTTAATCTGAAATATGAAAATGTGCATCATTTTCATCTTATTTTGTCTTTTTTCAATAAAAAATTTCAAAATAACCTCGTTTCCCTTGATATTTTCTCTTTTTTAATCTGAAATATGAAAATGTGCTTTATTTTCATCTTATTTTGTCTTTTTTCAATAAAAAATTTCAAAATAACCTTGTTTCCCTTGATATGTTCTTTTTTTTTAATCTGAAATATGAAAATGTGCTTTATTTTCAACTTATTTTGACTTTTTTCAATAAAAAATTTCAAAATAACCTCGGTTCCCTTGATATTTTATTTTTTTTAGTCTGAAATATGAAAATGTGCTTTATTTTCATCTTATTTTGACTTTTTTCAATAAAAAATTTCAAAATAACCTCGTTTCCCTTGATATTTTCTCTTTTTTAATCTGATATATGAAAATGTGCTTTATTTTCATTTTATTTTGTCTTTTTTCAACAAAAAATGTAGAAATAACATTGTTTCCCTTGATATTTTCTCTTTTTTAATCTGAAATATGAAAATGTGCTTTATTTTCATCTTATTTTGTCTTTTTTCAATAAAAAATTTCAAAATAACCTCGGTTCCCTTGATATTTTATTTTTTTTAATCTGAAATATGAAAATGTGCTTTATTTTCATCTTATTTTGACTTTTTTCAATAAAAAATTTCAAAATAACCTCGTTTCCCTTGATATTTTCTCTTTTTTAATCTGAAATATGAAAATGTGCTTTATTTTGATTTTATTTTGTCTTTTTTCAACAAAAAATGTAGAAATAACATTGTTTCCCTTGATATTTTCTCTTTTTTTAATCTGAAATATGAAAATGTGCTTTATTTTCATCTTATTTTGTCTTTTTTCAGTAGAAAATTTCAAAATAACCTTGTTTCTCTTGATATTTCCTATTTTTTAATCTGAAATATGAAAATGTGCATGATTTTCATCTTATTTTGTCTTTTTTCAATAAAAAATTTCAAAATAACCTCGTTTCCCTTGATATTTTCTCTTTTTTAATCTGAAATATGAAAATGTGCTTTATTTTCATCTTATTTTGTCTTTTTTCAATAAAAAATTTCAAAATAACCTCGGTTCCCTTGATATTTTCTTTAATCTGAAATATGAAAATGTGCTTTATTTTCATCTTATTTTGTCTTTTCAATAAAAATTTCAAAATAACCTCGGTTCCCTTGATATTTTCTCTTTTTTTAATCTGAAATATGAAAATGTGCTTTATTTTGATTTTATTTTGTCTTTTTTTCAACAAAAAATGTAGAAATAACATTGTTTCCCTTGATATTTTCTCTTTTTTAATCTGAAATATGAAAATGTGCTTTTATTTTCATCTTATTTTGTCTTTTTTCAGTAGAAAATTTCAAAATAACCTTGTTTCTCTTGATATTTCCTATTTTTTAATCTGAAATATGAAAATGTGCATCATTTTCATCTTATTTTGTCTTTTCTCAATAAAAAATTTCAAAAATAACCTCGTTTCCCTTGATATTTTCTCTTTTTTTAATCTGAAATATGAAAATGTGCTTTATTTTCATCTTATTTTGTCTTTTTTCAATAAAAAATTTCAAAATAACCTTGTTTCCCTTGATATGTTCTTTTTTTTAATCTGAAATATGAAAATGTGCTTTATTTTCAACTTATTTGACTTTTTTCAACAAAAATTTCAAAATAACCTCAGTTCCCTTGATATTTTATTTTTTTTAGTCTGAAATATGAAAATGTGCTTTATTTTCATCTTATTTTGATTTTTCAATAAAAAATTTCAAAATAACCTCGTTTCCCTTGATATTTTCTCTTTTTGATCTGAAATATGAAAATGTGCTTTATTTTCATTTTATTTTGTCTTTTTTCAACAAAAAAATGTAGAAATAACATTGTTTCCCTTGATATTTTCTCTTTTTTTAATCTGAAATATGAAAATGTGCTTTATTTTCATCTTATTTTGTCTTTTTTCAATAAAAATTTCAAAATAACCTCGGTTCCCTTGATATTTTATTTTTTTTAATCTGAAATATGAAAATGTGCTTTATTTTCATCTTATTTTGACTTTTTTCACTAAAAAATTTCAAAATAACCTCGTTTCCCTTGATATTTTCTCTTTTTTAATCTGAAATATGAAAATGTGCTTTATTTTGATTTTATTTTGTCTTTTTTCAACAAAAAATGTAGAAATAACATTGTTTCCCTTGATATTTTCTCTTTTTTTAATCTGAAATATGAAAATGTGCTTTATTTTCATCTTATTTTGTCTTTTCAGTAGAAAATTTCAAAATAACCTTGTTTCTCTTGATATTCTCATTTTTTACCTGAAATATGAAAATGTGCATCATTTTCATCTTATTTTATTCTTTTTCAATAAAAAATTTCAAAATAACCTCGTTTCCCTTTGATATTTTCTCTTTTTTAATCTGAAATATGAAAATGTGCTTTATTTTCATCTTATTTTGTCTTTTTTCAATAAAAATTTCAAAATAACCTCGGTTCCCTTGATATTTTCTCTTTTTAATCTGAAATATGAAAATGTGCTTTATTTTCATCTTATTTTGTCTTTTTTCAATAAAAATTCTCAAAAATAACCTCGGTTCCCTTGATATTTTCTCTTTTTTTAATCTGAAATATGAAAATGTGCATTATTTTCATCTTATTTTGACTTTTTTTCAATAAAAAAATTTCAAAATAACCTTGTTTCCCTTGATATTTTCTCTTTTTTAATCTGAAATATGAAAATATGCTTCATTTTCATCTTATTTTGTCTTTTTCAATAGAAAATTTCAAAATAACCTTGTTTCCCTTGATAATTCCTCTTTTTAAACTGAAATATGAAAATATGCATTATTTTCATCTTATTTTGTCTTTTCAATAAAAATTTCAAAAAATAACTCCTCGTTTCTGATATTTTCTCTTTTTTATCTGAAATACAGAAAATATGCTTTATTTTCATCTTATTTTGTCTTTTTTCCTCGATATGTTCTTTTTTTTTAATCTGAAATATGAAAAATGTGCTTTATTTTCATCTTATTTTGTCTTTTTTCAATAAAATTTTCAAAATAACCTCGTTTCACTTGATATTTTCTTTTAATCTGAAATATGAAAATGTGCTTTATTTTCATCTTATTTTGTCTTTTTTCAATAAAAATTTCAAAATAACCTCGGTTCCCTTGATATTTTCTCTTTTTTAATCTGAAATATGAAAATGTGCTTTATTTTCTTTTTATTTTGTCTTTTTTCAACAGAAAATGTAGAAATAACATTGTTTCCCTTGATATTTTCTAGATTTTTGAATTGAAATATGAAAATGTGCTTTATTTTCGTTTTATTTTGTCTTTTTTCAACAGAAAATGTAGAAATAACATTGTTTCCCTTGATATTTTCTCTTTTTTAATCTGAAATATGAAATGTGTTTATTTTTCATCTTATTTTGTCTTTTTTCAATAAAAATTTCAAAATAACCTTGTTTCCCTTGATATTTTCTTTTTTTTAATTCAAATATGGAAATGTCCTTTATTTTCATCTTATTTTGACTTTTTCAATGAAAAATTTCAAAATAACCTCGTTTCCCTTGATATTTTCTCTTTTTTAATCTGAAATATGAAATGTGCTTTATTTTCATTTTATTTGTCTTTTTTCAACAAAAAATGTAGAAATAATATTGTTTCCCTTGATATTTTCTCTTTTTTAATCTGAATATAGGCCAAAGTTTTATTTTCAACTTATTTGTCTTTTTTCAATAAAAATTTCAAAATAACCTCGTTTCCCTTGGATATTTTCTCTTTTAATCTGAAATATGAAAATGTGCTTATTTTCATCTTATTTTGTCTTTTATCAATAAAAAATTTCAAAAATAACCTTGTTTCCCTTGATATGTTCTTTTTTTTTTTTAGTCTGAAATATGAAAATGTGCTTTTATTTTCAACTTATTTTGACTTTTTCAATAAAAAAGTTCAAAAATAACCTCGGTTCCCTTGATATTTTATTTTTTTAGTCTGAAATATGAAAATGTGGTTTATTTTCATTTTATTTTGTCTTTTCAACAAAAAATTTAGAAATAACATTGTTTCGATATTTTCTTTTTTTAATCTGAAATATGAAAATGTGCTTTATTTTCATCTATTTTGTTCTTTTTCAATAAAAAATTTCAAAATAACCTGCTTTCCCCTTGATATTTTCTCTTTTTTAATCTGAAATATGAAAATGTGCTTTATTTCTCATCTTATTTTGTCTTTTTTCAATAAAAAATTTCAAAATAACCTCGGTTCCCTTGATATTTTCTCTTTTTTAATCTGAAATATGAAAATGTGCATTATTTTCATCTTATTTTGACTTTTTTTCAATAAAAAATTTCAAAATAACCTTGTTTCCCTTGATATTTTCTCTTTTTTAATCTGAAATATGAAAATATGTTTCATTTTCATCTTATTTTGTCTTTTTTCAATAGAAAATTTCAAAATAACCTTGTTTCCCTGATAATTCCTTTTTTAACTGAAATATGAAAAATATGCATTATTTTCATCTTATTTCGTCTTTTTTCAATAAAAAATTTCAAAATAACCCGTTTCCTTGATATTTTCTCTTTTTTAATCTGAAATATGAAAATATGCTTTATTTTCATCTTATTTTGTCTTTTTTCCCTTGATATGTTCTTTTTTTTTAATCTGAAATATGAAAATGTGCTTTATTTTCATCTTATTTTGTCTTTTTTCAACAGAAAATGTAGAAATAACATTGTTTCCCTTGATATTTTCTCTTTTTTAATCTGAAATATGAAAATGTGCTTTATTTTCGTTTTATTTTGTCTTTTCAACAGAAATGTAGAAATAACATTGTTTCCCTTGATATTTTCTCTTTTTTTAATATGAAATATGAAAATGTGTTTTATTTTCATCTTATTTTGTATTTTTTCAATAAAAATTTCAAAATAACTCCGTTTCCCTTGATATTTTCTTTTTTTTAATCTGAAATATGAAAATGTCCTTTATTTTATCTACTTTATCTTTTTCAATAAAAAATTTCAAAATAACCCGTTTCCCCCTTGATATTTTCTTTTTAATCTGAAGTATGAAAATGTGCTTTATTTTCATTTTATTTTGTCTTTTTTTCAACAGAAAATGTAGAAATAACATTGTTTCCTTGGATATTTTCTCTTTTTTAATCTGAAAATATGAAAATGTGCTTTATTTTCATCTTATTTTGTCTTTTTCAATAAAAAAATTTCAAAATAACCTCAAGTTCCCTTGATATTTTATTTTTTTTAATCTGAAATATGAAAATGTGCTTTATTTTCATCTTATTTTGGATTTTTTTCAATAAAAAATTTCAAAATAACCTCGTTTCCCTTGATATTTTCTCTTTTTTAATCTGAAATATGAAAATGTGCTTTATTTGATTTTATTTTGTCTTTTTTCAACAAAAAATGTAGAAATAACATTGTTTCCCTTGATATTTTCTCTTTTTTAATCTGAAATATGAAAATGTGCTTTATTTTCATCTTATTTTGTCTTTTTTCAGTAGAAAATTTCAGTAAAATAACCTTGTTTCTCTTGATATTTCCTATTTTTTTTAATCTTGAAATATGAAAATGTGCATCATTTTCATCTTATTTTGTCTTTTCAATAATAAAAAATTTCAAAATAACCTCGTTTCCTGATATTTTCTCTTTTTTAATCTGAAACATGAAAATGTGCTTTATTTTCATCTTATTTTGTCTTTTTCAATAAAAAATTTCAAAATAACCTTGTTTCCTTTGATATGTTCTTTTTTTTTTTTAATCTGAAATACATATATATATATATATATATATATATATATATGTGTCATTTTCAACTTATTTTGACTTTTTTCAATAAAAATTTCAAAATAACCTCGGTTCCCTTGATATTTTATTTTTTAGTCTGAAATATGAAAATGTGCTTTATTTTCATCTTATTTTGATCTTTTTCTATCAAAACAAAATAACCTCGTTTCCCTTGATATTTTCTCTTTTTTAATCTGAAATATGAAATGTGCTTTATTTTCATTTTATTTTTGTTCTTTCAACAAAATGTAGAAATAACATTGTTTCCCTTGATATTTTCTCTTTTTTAATCTGAAATATGAAATGTGTTTTATTTTCATCTTATTTTGTCTTTTCAATAAAAAATTTCAAATAACCTCGGTTCCCTTGATATTTTATTTTTTTTAATCTGAAATATGAAAATGTGTTTTATTTTCATCTTATTTTGACTTTTTTCAATAAAAATTTCAAAAATAACCTCGTTTCCCTTGATATTTTCTCTTTTTTTAATCTGAAATATGAAAATGTGCTTTATTTGATTTTATTTTGTCTTTTTTCAACAAAAATGTAGAAATAACATTGTTTCTGATATTTTCTCTTTTTTAATCTGAACATGAAAATGTGCTTTATTTTCGTCTTATTTTGTCTTTTTCAGTAGAAAATTTCAAAATAACCTTGTTTCTCTTGATATTTCCCCTATTTTTAATCTGAAATATGAAAATGTGCATCATTTTCATCTTATTTTGTCTTTTCAATAAAAAAATTTCAAAATAACCTCAAGCTCTCTGATATTTTCTCTTTTTTAATCTGAAATATGAAAATGTGCTTTATTTTCATCTTATTTTGTCTTTTCAATAAAAATTTCAAAATAACTCTCGGTTCCCTTGATATTTTCTTAATCTGAAATATGAAAATGTGCTTTATTTTCATCTTATTTTGTCTTTTCAATAAAATTTCAAAATAACCTCGGTTCCCTTGATATTTTCTCTTTTTTTAATCTGAAATATGAAAATGTGCTTTATTTTCTTTTTATTTGTCTTTTTTCAACAGAAAATGTAGAAATAACATTGTTTCCCTTGATATTTTCTCATTTTTAATCTGAAATATGAAAATGTGCTTTATTTTTCGTTTTATTTTGTATTTTTTCAACAGAAAATGTAGAAATAACATTGTTTCCCTTGATATTTTCTCTTTTTTAATCTGAAATATGAAAATGTGCTTTATTTTCATCTTATTTTGTCTTTTTTCAATAAAAAATTTCAAAATAACCTTGTTTCCCTTGATATTTTCTTTTTTTTTAATCTGAAATATGGAAATGTCCTTTATTTTCATCTTATTTTGACTTTTTCAATGAAAAATTTCAAAATAACCTCGTTTCCCTTGATATTTTCTCTTTTTTAATCTGAAATATGAAATGTGCTTTATTTTCATTTTATTTTGTCTTTTTTCAACAAAAAATGTAGAAATAATATTGTTTCCCTTGATATTTTCTCTTTTTTAATCTGAAATATGAAAATGTGCTTTATTTTCAACTTATTTTGTCTTTTTTCAATAAAAAATTTCAAAATAACCTCGTTTCCCTTGATATTTTCTCTTTTTAATCTGAAATATGAAAATGTGCTTTATTTTCATCTTATTTTGTCTTTTATCAATAAAAAATTTCAAAATAACCTTGTTTCCCTTGATATGTTCTTTTTTTTAGTCTGAAATATGAAAATGTGCTTTATTTTCATCTTATTTTGACTTTTTTCAATAAAAAAGTTCAAAATAACCTCGGTTCCCTTGATATTTTATTTTTTTTAGTCTGAAATATGAAAATGTGGTTTATTTTCATTTTATTTTGTCTTTTTTCAACAAAAAATTTAGAAATAACATTGTTTCCCTTGATATTTTCTTTTTTTTAATCTGAAATATGAAAATGTGCTTTATTTTCATCTTATTTTGTCGTTTTTCAATAAAAAATTTCAAAATAACCTCGTTTCCCTTGATATTTTCTCTTTTTCAATCTGAAATATGAAAATGTGCTTTATTTTCATCTTATTTTGTCTTTTTTCAATAAAAAATTTCAAAATAACCTCGGTTCCCTTGATATTTTCTCTTTTTTAATCTGAAATATGAAAATGTGCATTATTTTCATCTTATTTTGACTTTTTTCAATAAAAAATTTCAAAATAACCTTGTTTCCCTTGATATTTTCTCTTTTTTAATCTGAAATATGAAAATATGCTTCATTTTCATCTTATTTTGTCTTTTTTCAATAGAAAATTTCAAAATAACCTTGTTTCCCTTGATAATTCCTCTTTTTTAAACTGAAATATGAAAATATGCATTATTTTCATCTTATTTTGTCGTTTTTCAATAAAAAATTTCAAAATAACCCTCGTTTCTGATATTTTCTCTTTTTTTAATCTGAAATATGAAAATATGCTTTATTTTCATCTTGATGTCTTTTTTCCCTTGATATGTTCTTTTTTTTGATCTGAAATATGAAATGCAGTTTTATTTTCATCTTATTTTGTCTTTTTTCAACAGAAATTGTAGAAATAACATTAATATTGTTTCCTTGATATTTTCTTTTTAATCTTTGGGGAAATATGAAATGTGTTTTATTTTCGTTTTATTTTGTCTTTTTTCAACAGAAAATGTAGAAATAACATTGTTTCCCTTGATATTTTCTCTTTTAATATGAAATATGAAAATGTGTTTATTTTATCTTATTTGTATTTTTTCAATAAAAATTTCAAAAATAAACTTCGTCCTTTGGATATTTTTTAATCTGAAATATGAAAATGTCCTTTATTTTCATCTACTTTGACTTTTTCAATAAAAATTCTTCAAAATAACCTGCTTCTGATATTTTCTCTTTTTAATCTTAGTATGAAAATGTGCTTTATTTTCATTTTATTTTGTCTTTTTCAACAGAAAATGTAGAAATAACATTGTTTCATATTTCTCTTTTTAATCTGAAATAGGAAAATGTGCTTTATTTTCATCTTATTTTGTCTTTTTTCAATAAAAATTTCAGCAACTCGGTTCCCTTGATATTTTATTTTTTTTAATCTGAAATATGAAATGTGCTACATTTTCATCTTGTTTTGACTTTTTTTCATTAAAAAATTTCAAAATAACCTGTTTCCTGATATATTTTCTCTCTTTTTAATCTGAAATACAAAAATGTGCTTTATTTTGATTTATTTTGTCCTTTCAACAAAAATGTAGAATAACATTGTTTCCTTGATATTTCTCTTTTTTTAATCTGAAATATGAAAATGTGTTTATTTTCATCTTTTATTTTGTCTTTTCAGTAGAAATTTACAACCTTATTTCTCTGATATTTCCTATTTTTTAATCTGAAATATGAAAATGTGCATCATTTTTCATCTTATTTTGTCTTTTTTCAATAAAAAATTTCAAAATAAACGTTTCCTTGATATTTTCTCTTTTTTAATCTGAAATATGAAAATGTGTTTTATTTTCATCTTATTTTGTCTTTTTCAATAAAAAATTTCAAAAATAACCTTGCTCTGATATGTCTTTTTTTTTAATCTGAAATATGAAAATGTTTATTTCTTTTCAACCTTGATTTTGATCTTTTCAATAAAAAATTTCAAAACAACCTCGGTCCCTTGATATTTTATTTTTTTAGTCTGAAATATGAAAATGTGCTTTATTTCATCTTATTTTGACTTTTTTCAATAAAAAATTTCAAAAATAACCTTAAGCCTTGATATTTTCTCTTTTTTTAATCTGAAATGAGAAAATGTGCTTTATTTTCATATTTTTGTTTTATTTTTTCAACAAAAAATGTAGAAATAACATTGTTTCCCTTGATATTTTTCTTTAACTTGAAATATGAAAATGTGCTTATTTTTCATCTGATTTTTGTCTTTTCAATAAAAATTTAAAATAACTCGGTTCCTTTGATATTTTATTTTTTTTAATCTAAAAGTATAAAAATGTTTTATTTTCATCTTATTTTGCTTTTTTTCAATAAAAAATTTCAAATAACCTCGTTTCCCTTGATATTTTCTCTTTTTTAATCTGAAATATGAAATGTGTTTATTTGATTTTTATTTTACCTTTTTCAACAAAAAATGTAGAAATAACATTGTTTCCCTTGATATTTTCTCTTTTTTAATCTGAAATATGAAAATGTGCTTTATTTTCATCTTATTTTGTCTTTTTTCAGTAGAAATTTCAAAATAACCTTGTTTCTCTTGATATTTCCTATTTTTTAATCTGAAATATGAAAATGTGCATCATTTTCATCTTATTTTGTCTTTTTCATTAAAAATTGTAAAAATGAACTTTTCTATTTCCTTGACATTTTTCTTTCCTTTTTTAATCTGAAATATGAAAATGTGTTTTATTTTCATCTGTTTGTCTTTTTCTAATAAAAATTAAAATAACCTTCCCGTTGCCCTTGATATTTTCTTTTAATCTGAAATATGAAATGCTTTATTTTCATCTTATTTTGTCTTTTTTCAATAAAAATTTCAAAATAACCTCGGTTCCCTTGATATACGTTTCTCTTTTTAATCTGAAATATGAAAATGTGTATTATTCATTTTGACTTTTTCAATAAAAATTCTGTAAATAAATTCACTTGATATTTTCTCTCTCTCTCTTTTTAATCTGAAATACATGAAAATATGTTTCATTTTCATCTTATTTGTCTTTTTTTTCAATATATAAAATTTCAAAATAACCTTGTTTCTGATAATCTCTCTTTTTAAATCGAAATATGAAAATATGCATTATTTTCATCTTATTTTGTCTTTTCAATAAAAAATTTCAAAATAACTCGTTTCCCTTGATATTTTTAATCTGAAATATGAAAATATGCTTTATTTTCATCTTATTTTGTCTTTTTCCCTTGATATGTTCTTTTTTAATCTGAAATATGAAATGCTATTTTCATCTTATTTTTGTCTTTTCAATAAATTTAAAATAACTCGTTTCACTTGATATTTTTTAATCTGAAATATGAAAATGTGCTTTATTTTCATCTTATTTTGTTCTTCAATAAAATTTCAAAATAACCTCGGTTCCTTGATATTTTCTCTTTTTAATCTGAAATATGAAAATGTGCTTTATTTTCTTTTATTTTATTCCTTTTTTCAATAGAAATGTAGAAATAACATTGTTTCCCTTGATATTTTCTCATTTTTAATCTGAAACAGAAAATGTGCTTTATTTTCTGTTTTATTTTGTCTTTTTTCAACAGAAATGTAGAAATAACATTGTTTCCCTTGATATTTTCTCTTTTTAATCTGAAATATGAAAATGTGCTTTATTTTCATCTTATTTTGTCTTTTCAATAAAAATTTCAAAATAACCTTGTTTCTAGATATTTTCTTTTTTAATCTTGAAATATAAATGTCCTTTATTTTCATCTTATTTTGACTTTTTCAATGAAAAATTTTCCAAAATAACCCGTTTCCCCTTCTGATATTATTTTCTCTTTTTAATCTGAAATATGAAATGTGCTTTGAGTTTTCTACATTTTTTATTTTGTCTTTTTCTAACAAAAATGTAGAAATAATATTGCTTTCCTTGATATTTTCTCTCTTTTTAATCTGAAATATGAAATGTGTTTTATTTTCAACTTTTATTTTGTCTTTTCAATAAAAATTTCAAAATAACCTCGCCTTGATATTTTCTCTTTTAATCTGAAATATGAAAATTCATCTTATTTTGTCTTTGGTCAATAAAAAATTTCAAAATAACCTTGTTTCCTTGATATGTTCTTTTTTTTAGTCTGAAATATGAAAATGTGCTTTATTTCAACTTCTATTTTTGACTTTTCAATAAAAAGTTCAAAATAACCTCAGTTCCCTTGATATTTTATTTTTTTTAATCTGAAATATGAAAATGTGGTTTATTTTCATTTTATTTTGTCTTTTTTCAACAAAAAATTTAGAAATAACATTGTTTCCCTTGATATTTTCTTTTTTTTTAACTAAAATATGAAAATGTGCTTTATTTTCATCTTATTTTGTCGTTTTTCAATAAAAAATTTCAAAATAACCTCGTTTCCCTTGATATTTTCTCTTTTTTAATCTGAAATATGAAAATGTGCTTTATTTTGATTTTATTTTGTCTTTTTTCAACAAAAATGTAGAAATAACATTGTTTCCCTTGATATTTTCTCTTTTTTTAATCTGAAATATGAAAATGTGCTTTTTATTTTCATCTTATTTTTGTCTTTCAGTAGAAAATTTCAAAATAACCTTTGTTTCTCTTGATATTTCCTATTTTTGCATCTGAAATAATATGAAAATGCATCATTTTCATCTTATTTTTGTCTTTTTTCAATAAAATTTCAAAATAACCTCGTTTCCCTTGGATATTTTCTCTTTTTTTAATCTGAAATATGAAAATGTGCTTTATTTTCATCTTATTTTGTTCTTTTTTCAATAAAAATTTCAAAATAACCTCGGTCCCTTTGATATTTTCTTTAATCTGAAATATGAAAACGTGCTTTATTTTCATCTTATTTGTCTTTTTTCAATAAAAAATTTCAAAATAACCTCGGTTCCCTTGATATTTTTCTCTTTTTTAATCTGAAATATGAAAATGTGCATTATTTTCATCTTATTTTGACTTTTTTCAATAAAAAATTTCAAAATAACCTTGTTTCCCTTGATATTTTCTCTTTTTAATCTGAAATATGAAAATATGCTTCATTTTCATCTTATTTTGTCTTTTTTCAATAGAAATTTCAAAATAACCTTGTTTCCCTTGGATAATTTTCCTTTTTTTAAACTGAAATATGAAAATATGCATTATTTTCATCTTATTTTGTCTTTTTTCAATAAAAAATTTCAAAATAACCTCGTTTCCTTGATATTTTTCTTTAATCTGAAATATGAAAATATGCTTTATTTTCATCTTATTTTGTCTTTTTCTCCCTTGATATGTTCTTTAATCTGAAATATGAAAATGTGCTTTATTTTCATCTTATTTTGTCTTTTTTTCATTGAAAATTTTCAAAATAACCTCGTTTCACTTGATATTTTCTTTTTTTTAATCTGAAATATGAAAAAATGTGCTTTATTTTCATCTTATTTTGTCTTTTTTCAATAAAAATTTCAAAATAACCTGTTCCTTTGATATTTTCTCTTTTTTAATCTGAAATATGAAAATGTGCTTTATTTTCTTTTTATTTTGTCTTTTCAACAGAAATGTAGAAATAACATTGTTTCCCTTGGATATTTTCTCATTTTTAATCTGAAATATGAAATGTGCTTTATTTTCGCTTTATTTTGTCTTTTTTCAACAGAAATGTAGAAATAACATTGTTTCCCTTGATATTTTCTCTTTTTTTAATCTGAAATATGAAAATGTGCTTTATTTTCATCTTATTTTGTCTTTTTTCAATAAAATTTCAAAATAACCTTGTTTCCCTTGATATTTTCTTTTTTTTAATCTGAAATATGGAAATGTCCTTTATTTTCATCTTATTTTGACTTTTTCAATGAAAATTTCAAAATAACCTCGTTTCCCTTGATATTTTCTCTTTTTTTAATCTGAAATACAAAGAAGCTTATTTTCATTTTATTTTTGTCTTTTTTCAACAAAAAATGTAGAAATAATATTGTTTCCTTTGATATTTTCTCTTTTTTAATCTGAAATATGAAAATGTGCTTTATTTTCAACTTATTTTGTCTTTTCAATAAAAATTTCAAAATAACCTCGTTTTCCTTGATATTTTCTCTTTTTAATCTGAAATATGAAAACAAAGCTTTATTTTCATCTTATTTTGTCTTTTATCAATAAAAAATTTCAAAATAACCTTGTTTCCTTGATATGTTTTTTTTTTTAGTCTGAAATATGAAAATGTGCTTTATTTTCAACTTATTTTGACTTTTTTCAATAAAAAAGTTCAAAATAACCTCGGGTTCCCTTGATATTTTATTTTTTTTAATCTGAAATATGAAAATGTGGTTTATTTTCATTTTTATTTTTGTCTTTTTTCAACAAAAAATTTAAATAACATTGTTTCCCTTGATATTTTTCTTTTTTAATCTGAAATATGAAAATGTACTTCAGTACCATCTTATTTTGTGGTTTTTCAATAAAAAATTTCAAAATAACCTCGTTTCCCTTGATATTTTCTCTTTTTTAATCTGAAATATGAAAATGTGCTTTATTTTCATCTTATTTTATCTTTTCAATAAAAAATTTCAAAACAACTTATAGTTCCCTTGATATTTTTCTCTTTTTTAATCTGAAATATGAAAATGTACATTATTTTCATCTTATTTTTGACTTTTTTCAATAAAAAATTTCAAAATAACCTTGTTTCCCTTGATATTTTCTCTTTTTTAATCTGAAATATGAAAATATGCTTCATTTTCATCTTATTTTGTCTTTTTTCAATGAAAATTTCAAAATAACCTTGTTTCCCTTGATAATTTCTCTTTTAAACTGAAATATGAAAATATGCATTATTTTCATCTTATTTTGTCTTTTTTCAATAAAAAATTTCAAAAATAACCTAGTTTCCCTTGATATTTTCTCTTTTTTAATCTGAAATATGAAAATATGCTTTATTTTCATCTTATTTTGTCTTTTTTCCCTTGATATATTTCTTTTTTTTAATCTGAAATATGAAAATGTGCTTTATTTTCATCTTATTTTGTCTTTTTTCATGAAAATGTAGAAATGTATTGTTTCCCTTGATATTTTCTCTTTTTTAATCTGAAATATGAAAATGTACTTTATTTTTAGTTTTATTTTGTCTTTTTTCAACAGAAAATGTAGAAATAACATTGTTTCCCTTGATATTTTCTCTTTTTTTAATATGAAATATGAAAATGTGCTTTATTTTCATCTTATTTTGTATTTTTCAATAAAAATTTCAAAATAACCTCGTTTCCCTTGATATTTTCTTTTTTTAATCTGAAATATGAAAATGTCCTTTATTTTCATCTTACTTTGACTTTTTCAATAAAAAATTTCAAAATAACCTCGTTTCCCTTGATATTTTCTCTTTTTTAATCTGAAGTATGAAAATGTGCTTTATTTTCATCTTATTTTGACTTTTTCAATAAAAAAATTCAAAATAACCTCGTTTCCCTTGATATTTTCTCTTTTTTAATCTGAAATATGAAAATGTGCTTTATTTTGATTTTTATTTGTCTTTTTTCAACAAAAAATGTGAAAATAACATTGTTTCCCTTGAGCTATTTTTCTCTTTTTTAATCTGAAATATGAAAATATGCTTTATTTTCATCTTATTTTGTCTTTTTTCAGTAGAAAATTTCAAAATAACCTTGTTTCTCTTGATATTTCCTATTTTTTTAATCTGAAATATGAAAATGTGCATCATTTTCATCTTATTTTGTCTTTTTTCAATAAAAATTTCAAAATAACTATAGTTCCCTTGATATTTTATTTTTTTTAGTCTCTGAAATATGAAAATGTGCTTTATTTTCATCTTATTTTGACTTTTTTTCAATAAAAAATTTCAAAATAACCTCGTTTCCCTTGATATTTTCTCTTTTTTAATCTGAAATATGAAAATGTGCTTTATTTATTTTCATTTTTATTTTTGTCTTTTTTCAACAAAAAATGTAGAAATAACATTGTTTCCCTTGATATTTTCTCTTTTTTAATCTGAAATATGAAAATGTGCTTTATTTTCATCTTCTTGCATCTTTTCAATAAAAAATTTAAATAACCTCGGTTCCCTTGATATTTTATTTTTTTTAATCTGAAATATGAAAATGTGCTTTATTTTCATCTTATTTTGAAACTTTTTCAATAAAAAATTTCAAAATAACCTCGTTTCCCTTGATATTTTTCTCTTTTTTAATCTGAAATATGAAAATGTGCTTTATTTTGATTATATTTTGTCTTTTTTCAACAAAAAATGTAGAAATAACATTGTTTCCCTTGATATTTTCTCTTTTTTAATCTGAAATATGAAAATGTGCTTTATTTTCATCTTATTTTGTCTTTTTTCAGTAGAAAATTTCAAAATAACCTTGTTTCTCTTGATATTTCCTATTTTTTAATCTGAAATATGAAAATGTGCATCATTTTCATCTTATTTTGTCTTTTTTCAATAAAAAATTTCAAAATAACCTCGTTTCCCTTGATATTTTCTCTTTTTTAATCTGAAATATGAAAATGTGCTTTATTTTCATCTTATTTTGTCTTTTTTCAATAAAAAATTTCAAAATAACCTCGGTTCCCTTGATATTTTCTCTTTTTTAATCTGAAATATGAAAATGTGCTTTATTTTCTTTTTATTTTGTCTTTTTTCAACAGAAAATGTAGAAATAACATTGTTTCCCTTGATATTTTCTCATTTTTAATCTGAAATATGAAAATGTGCTTTATTTACGTTTTATTTTGTCTTTTTTCAACAGAAAATGTAGAAATAACATTGTTTCCCTTGATATTTTCTCTTTTTTAATCTGAAATATGAAAATGTGCTTTATTTTCATCTTATTTTGTCTTTTTTCAATAAAAAATTTCAAAATAACCTTGTTTCCCTTGATATTTTCTTTTTTTTAATCTGAAATATGGAAATGTCCTTTATTTTCATCTTATTTTGACTTTTTCAATGAAAAATTTCAAAATAACCTCGTTTCCCTTGATATTTTCTCTTTTTTAATCTGAAATATGAAATGTGCTTTATTTTCATTTTATTTTGTCTTTTTTCAACAAAAAATGTAGAAATAATATTGTTTCCCTTGATATTTTCTCTTTTTTAATCTGAAATATGAAAATGTGCTTTATTTTCAACTTATTTTGTCTTTTTTCAATAAAAAATTTCAAAATAACCTCGTTTCCCTTGATATTTTCTCTTTTTAATCTGAAATATGAAAATGTGCTTTATTTTCATCTTATTTTGTCTTTTATCAATAAAAAATTTCAAAATAACCTTGTTTCCCTTGATATGTTCTTTTTTTTTAGTCTGAAATATGAAAATGTGCTTTATTTTCATCTTATTTTGTATTTTTTCAATAAAAAATTTCAAAATAACCTCGTTTCCCTTGATATTTTCTTTTTTTTAATCTGAAATATGAAAATGTCCTTTATTTTCATCTTACTTTGACTTTTTCAATAAAAAATTTCAAAATAACCGTTTCCTTAAATATTTTCTCTTTTTTAATCTAGTATGAAAATGTGCTTTATTTTCATTTATTTTAATCTTTTTCAACAGAAAATGTAGAAATAGCATTGTTTCCCTTGATATTTTCTCTTTTTTAATCTGAAATATGAAAATGTGCTTTATTTTCATCTTATTTTATATTTCAATAAAAAATTTTAAAATAACTCGGTTCCCTTGATATTTTATTTTTTTTAATCTGAAATGTAAATGTGCTTTATTTTCATCTTATTTTAAACTTTTTTCAATAAAAAATTTCAAATAACCTCGTTTCCCTTGATATTTTCTCTTTTTTAATCTGAAATATGAAAATGTGCTTTATTTTGATTTTATTTTGTCTTTCAACAAAAAATGTAGAAATAACATTGTTTTCCCTTGATATTTTCTCTTTTTTTTTTAATCTGAAATATGAAAATGTGCTTTATTTTCATCTTATTTTTGTCTTTTTTCAGTAGAAAATTTCAAAATAACCTTGTTTCCTCACTTGATATTTCCTATTTTTTAATCTGAAATATGAAAATGTGCATCATTTTCATCTTATTTTTGTCTTTTTCAATAAAAAATTTCAAAATAACCTCGTTTCCCATGATATTTTTCTCTTTTTTAATCTGAAATATGAAAATGTGCTTTATTTTCATCTTATTTTGTCTTTTTTCAATAAAAATTTCAAAATAACCTTGTTTCCCTTGGTATGTTCTTTTTTTTTAATCTGAAATATGAAAATGTGCTTTATTTTCAACTTATTTTGACTTTTCAATAAAAATTTCAAAATAACCTCGGTTCCTTGATATTTTATTTTTTTTTAGTCTGAAATATGAAAATGTGCTTTATTTTCATCTTATTTTGACTTTTTTCAATAAAAAATTTCAAAATAACCCTCGTTTTATGATATTTTTCTCCTTTTTGTAATCTGAAACGCAAAATGTGCTTTATTTCAATTTTATTTTGTCTTTTTTCAACAAAAAATGTAGAAATAACATTGTTTCCCATGATATTTTCTCTTTTTAATCTGAAATATATGAAAATGTGCTTTATTTTCATCTTATTTTGTCTTTTTTCAATAAAAAAATTTAAAGTAACCTCGGTTCCCTTGATATTTTATTTTTTTTTTAATCTATGAAATATGAAAATGTGCTTTATTTTCATCTTATTTTGACTTTTTCAATAAAAAATTTCAAAATAACCTCGTTTCCATGATATTTTCTACTTTTTAATCTGAAATATGAAAATGTGCTTTGTTTGATTTTATTTTGTCTTTTTTCAACAAAAAAATGTAGAAATAACATTGTTTCCCTTGATATTTTCTCTTTTTTAATCTGAAATATGAAAATGTGCTTTATTTTCATCTTATTTTGTCTTTTCAGTAGAAAATTTCAAAATAACCTTGTTTCTCTTGATATTTCCTATTTTTTTTAATCTGAAATATGAAAATGTGCATCATTTCATCTTATTTTGTCTTTTTTCAATAAAAATTTCAAAATAACCTCATTCCCTGATATTTTCTCTTTTAATCTGAAATATGAAAATGTACTTTATTTTCATCTTATTTTATTCTTTCAATAAAAAATTTCAAAATAACCTCGGTTTCCCTTGATATTTTTCACTCTTTTTTTAATCTAGAAATATGAAAATGTGCTTTATTTTCATCTTATTTTGTCTTTTTTCAATAAAAAATTTCAAAATAACCTCGGTTTCATGATATTTTCTCTTTTTTAATCTGAAATATGAAAATGTGCTTTGTTTTTCTTTTTATTTTGTCTTTTTTCAACAGAAAATGTAGAAATAACATTGTTTCCCTTGATATTTTCTCATTTTTAATATTGAAATATGAAAATGTGCTATTTTAGATTTTATTTTGTCTTTTTCAACAGAAAATGTGAAATAACATTGTTTCCCTTGATATTTTCTACTTTTAATCTGAAATATGAAAATGTACTTTATTTCATCTTATTTTATCTTTTTTAATAAAAAATTTCAAAATAACCTTGTTTCCCTTGATATTTTCTTTTTTTTTAATCTGAAATATGGAAATGTCCTTTATTTTCATCTTATTTTGACTTTTTCAATGAAAAATTTCAAAAAAATAACCTCATTTCCACTTGATATTTTCTCGTTTTTAATCTGAAATATGAAATGTGCTTTATTTTCATTTTATTTTGTCTTTTTTCAACAAAAAATGTAGAAATAATATTGTTTCCCTTGATATTTTCTCTTTTTTAATCTGAAATATGAAAATGTGCTTTATTTTCAACTTATTTTGTCTTTTTTCAATAAAAAATTTCAAAATAACCTCGTTTCCCTTGATATTTTCTCTTTTTAATCTGAAATATGAAAATGTGCTTTATTTTCATCTTATTTTGTCTTTTATCAATAAAAAATTTCAAAATAACCTTGTTTCCCTTGATATGTTCTTTTTTTTTAGTCTGAAATATGAAAATGTGCTTTATTTTCAAC
>JBBBDQ010008262.1:2500-5000 GCA_037127315.1 Ascarosepion bandense
ATAGATAGATAGATAGATAGATAGATTTGAACAGACATAGAGATAGATAGATAGATAGATAGATAGATAGATTTGAACAGACATAGAGATGGATAGATAGATAGAAAGATAGATAGATTTGAACAGACATAGATAGATAGATAGATAGATAGATAGATAGATAGATAGATAGATAGATAGATAGATAGATAGATTTCAACAGACATAGATAGAAAGATAGATAGATAGATTTCAACAGACATAGATAGAAAGATAGATAGCTTTCAACAGACATAGATAGATAGATAGATAGATTTCAACAAACATAGATAGATAGATAGATTCATAGATAGATAGATTGATAGATAGATAGATTTGAACAGACATAGATAGATAGATAGATAGATAGATAGATAGATTTCAACAGACATAGATAGAAAGATAGATAGATTTGAACAGACATAGATAGATAGATAGATAGATTTCAACAGACATAGATAGATAGATAGATTGATAGATAGATAGATTTGAACAGACATAGATAGATAGATAGATTTGAACAGACATAGATAGATAGATAGATAGATAGATAGATTTAAACAGACATAGATAGATAGATAGATAGATTTGAACAGACATAGATAGATAGATAGATTTGAACAGACATAGATAGATAGATAGATAGATTGATAGATAGATAGATTTGAACAGACATAGATTGATAGATAGATAGATAGATAGATAGATTTGAACAGACATAGATAGATAGATAGATAGATAGATAGATTTGAACAGACATAGATAGATAGATAGATAGATAGATAGATTTGAACAGACATAGATAGATAGATAGATAGATAGATAGATTTGAACAGACATAGATAGATAGATAGATAGATAGATTTGAACAGACATAGATAGATAGATAGATAGATAGATAGATAGATAGATAGATAGATTTGAACAGACATAGATAGATAGATAGATAGATTTGAACAGACATAGATAGATAGATAGATAGATTTGAACAGACATAGATAGATAGATAGATAGATTTGAACAGACAAAGATAGATAGATAGATAGATTTGAACAGACATAGATAGATAGATAGATAGATAGATAGATAGATTTGAACAGACATAGATAGATAGATAGATAGATTTGAACAGACATAGATAGATAGATAGATAGATTTGAACAGACATAGATAGATAGATAGATAGATTTGAACAGACATAGATAGATAGATAGATAGATAGATTTGAACAGACATAGATAGAGAGATAGATAGATTTGAACAGACATAGATAGATAGATTTGAACAGACATAGATAGATAGATAGATAGATTTGAACAGACATAGATAGATAGATAGATAGATTTGAACAGACATAGATAGATAGATTTGAACAGACATAGATAGATAGATAGATAGATTTGAACAGACATAGATAGATAGATAGATAGATTTCAACAGACATAGATAGATAGATAGATAGATAGATAGATTAGAACAGACATAGATAGATAGATAGATAGATAGATATATAGATTTGAACAGACATAGATAGATAGATAGATAGATAGATAGATAGATTTGAACAGACATAGATAGATAGATAGATTAGAACAGACATAGATAGATAGATAGATATATAGATTTGAACAGACATAGATAGATAGATAGATAGATAGATAGATTTGAACAGACATAGATAGATAGATACATAGATAGATAGATAGATAGATTTGAACAGACATACATAGATAGATACATAGATAGATAGATAGATAGATAGATAGATTTGAACAGACATATATAGATACATAGATAGATATATTTGAACAGACATAGATAGATAGATAGATAGATAGATAGATAGATTTGAACAGACATAGATAGATAGATAGATAGATAGATAGATTTAAACAGACATAGATAGATAGATAGATAGATAGATAGATAGATAGATAGATTTAAACAGACATAGATAGATATATAGATAGATAGATAGATAGATAGATTTAAACAGACATAGATAGATATATAGATAGATAGATAGATAGAAAGATAGATTTGAACAGACATAGATAGATAGATAGATAGATAGATAGATAGATAGATTTGAACAGACATAGAGATAGATAGATAGATAGATAGATAGATAGATAGATAGATTTCACGACATAGAGATAGATAGATAGATAGATAGATAGATAGATAGATAGATAGATAGATTTGAACAGACATAGAGATAGATAGATAGATAGATAGATAGATAGATTTGAACAGACATAGAGATGGATAGATAGAAAGATAGATAGATTTGAACAGACATAGATAGATAGATAGATAGATAGATAGATAGATAGATTTCAACAGACATAGATAGAAAGATAGATAGCTTTCAACAGACATAGATAGATAGATAGATAGATTTCAACAAACATAGATAGATAGATAGATTCATAGATAGATAGATTGATAGATAGATAGATTTGAACAGACATAGATAGAT
>JBBBDQ010008272.1:0-27554 GCA_037127315.1 Ascarosepion bandense
ATATTTAAAAAAATATCGTCCATCGCTAAATACACGTGACACGTGCATTATTTTGCACATATATTTTTAAACAGGCATCTATACACACTTACATTTAAAATAATCACCTGTTGCTTTTATTACACGTGGCACACATACATATAAACAAGCGAACGTTCTTTTTTTAAAAAAATGATCGCCTATTGCTTTCTTATACGTGACATGTATAACCAATGAAATCAAGCCTCAATCAACATAGCAATATAGTGTCGCTTTGTTGCTTTTTTGTAAATAAATAAATTAAATTTAATTACGAGTCATATAAACAAGTTTCTGAAGAAACTTAGGTGGCAGAAATATGTTAGATTAACGACACTTTTCTTACCTGTTCTTTACTTATTTCCTTTATATATATATATATATATATATATATATATATATATATATATATATATATATATATATATATTAAAAAAGGATTAATTCAAAGATGTTGAATAGCCATTTCGATATGAAGATCCCCACGGGGGACGACACATCACCTCAGCAACAGAAAAAACCTTTCAGAAACTGGAGAAAAATTAGTCTACTTTTCCTTAATATTTTATTACATGGAGCTCTCTTCCTGTATCATTTTTTAATATTAAAATAAATTTTTAATATTAATTAGGATCGGGTTTTTTGAATTTACCTTCCTGCTTTTTCCCTTGGATTGAAGTATCTGAATTAAAATATATATATATATATATATATATATATATTAGCGAACTTAATCAAAGTTTGGAATAGAAAATCGACAGCATGTAAAAGTTAAGATTTGTAGAGGGCAGGATCAATTTTTAAAATCATTTCACCCCAAGTAAGGAAATAAAGCTACTAACACGCAAGCGGCTACCGAGTGCGAGAGAACTTGAGAAAAATAAACATCGTTAATGAGAGTGAACAATAAAAGAACGGGAATTAGCAGAACAGAAGATAACAACAACTGACGTTGCATTTAAATTCTCAAAGATTATGGTTGAGTTTGAAGCAAGAAACTGAAAAAGAGTTCCGCAAGCGAGAAGTGCAATAGAAGAAACTATTAGCATAGAACTTACGGTTATATTTAACGATTTCAACTGTAAAATGACGAAAACTTTTAAACTGACAAGATAAAAAAAACAAATTTTCTGTAAAATGACAAGACAAAAAATAGTTACGTTCCTAGAATCCAACATATTTGCGAAATTGGAAACGAAGTTCGCAAACCAAACAGCATAGATTATGTCGCAATGAGAAGAAATTCAAAAAACAAAAAACAAAAAAAACTAAAAAACAAACAGTCATGGTGATATCATACATAATATCGAAAGAAAAGCAGAAGTGCCCTGGTCTCAAGGAACACTTTCAGTCACATTTCAACTCTGAGTACACTAAAGTAGAAATGCCCGCGGTTATAGAACATACTCCAATATGCATCAAATAGAAATTAAAACTTAAACGGAGACGAACCGAGTGATAAAGAAGTCAAGAAAGTTATATAAAAGAAAAGGGAAAGAAAAATGAAACAATAGAATCATTACTTCACATTGAGGTTGATTATTATTTTTCAATCTTAGTGAATTTCGGCTCTCAGTAGGTGATTTTCCCAGCGCAGCTTGGCATGTGGCACAAGGATAAAAGTCTGGGGCGCCCAGTGGGGATCTAAATCACTACACAGATGTAATATTTCTTAGCGAGACAAGCTTTCTAATCATTACACCATGTGCAGTGCACTGGGCTTTCGGTAATTTTGGGAGAAAAGATAGTAAAAGAATAGATAGATGGTAATGAAACAATTTCTGAAACCTGTTCATTCCCACCCTGCGTGCAAAGCACCTTGACCAAGAAATGGAGGGTTTCAATGAAGGTAAAGAAAAAAGAAGTGTTTTTTTTTCTATCACAAATTATTGTTTCGATAAACGTAATCTTTTAATAAATACCTATTCGTGCCGGTTGAAATCAGAAATTCATGTGACCGTCAAAATCTTCCGGATAAATCGAAACCGACCCTTTGATGAAGAAAATCTCTACAAAAACGACTATCAGGCGGAGTGGAGACGCAACAATTTCCGAAACATCTGAAATCCTGATCGAGCGTAAATTTAAAGACTCTTCAACGAAATCTTGACAAGCAAATTGTAGTTTCCACTTCATAATTAAGTCACGTTTTACACCTTCATGAGTGATGAGATGCAGCAGATATCGGTTCAGAATGCAAAATCGGTGAGCCGACTTCGAAATACAGTTGAATTCGTTTCACTCACTTACGCGCAAATCCCCTGAGTGATTTCAATCTGTCACTTCTCTTTCCAGCCATGGGTTAAATAGCAGGACAGATTGGGTTCTATAGCCTTGGCTGGCGATCGCTCTACCTCAGAAAGTAATGACAATCTACTGCGAGAAAATCTTCTGCTTAGTCAGTCATATCTCTTTAGAGACATGATCGCCCAAGCGTGTATGAAATATGGCACTTAACTGACTGACTGTAAGAAAATAGTCGTTTCCACGACAAAGAACAAGTACTGTTGAAAATTCTGTCTCAAACTTCGACAATTCACATGAAACAATAATAGGTACCTCCACCCATTTTCGATACCTAAATTTAAATTTAAATTTTCAAAATAAATAAGTTACCTTCAAGCTTTAAAATTAGTTTTAATTGAAAACCAAGAGATTAAATTTTAATTTCCAGAAAAAAATACACTGGTGTATTTTAAACCGAAATTATTATTAATTTTAATTCTCAATTTTTTTCTACATTGAAAAAATAAAATTTAAATTTCCTACCATTTTTGATTGATCGACACATTACCTAAACAGTATGTAAACGGTAGACAAATTTCTGTTTTAAATACTTTGCAAAAATGAAATATACCTAGCTGAGAAGTCATTTAAGTCAATTTTTAAAATTCAATTTTAGCTTTATCTGTTTTCAATCAAGTAATAATTGCTTACTGCCAGAAATTTATAATAAAACATGAATTCTGGTAGCCTTCTTTTATCTGCTATATCGGCGTGACCAAAGATATATGACAGTTCGAAACTGTCAAGAACGTTAAAAGAGTGGCTACCAAAGGTGCCAAAATTTCAATTAGGTTAAAATATAAAATTTAAAAAAAATTTTTTTGGTTTTCAACTAAATAGTAAAATTAAAAATTTAACTTTAATATTTTCAGCAATTATATAATATTTTATAGAATTCTAGATTTATAGCCAGACATTTGAATATGCTTTCTGAATAAATAAAAAATTTAAAATTTAAATTTCTTTTAAAATAATTTTAATATAATAAGAAAAAATGAAATTTAAAAATAATCGAACTAAGGTATATTATATTATTTATTAATATTTTTATTATGTATTTCATATTATTAAAAAGTTATCATTACGTTTAAAGCATGGTAAAAATATCTAATTTAATTTTAATGGAAACATGTTATGACTCTTATGGAACATCGTACTTAATCAGAATTTTTTTAATTTGAACAATACATCATTTAGATGCGGTTAGGACACATCATCAGTGATGTTACCCTGTTCATTGACGGTTTCGTCCTTTACAAAAACACTGTCTTCTCCCTAATTTGACCCAGCCAAGGTTGATTAGGCCTCGGCCTGTGTCCTAATCTCTGCTTGCTACGTTGATAGAATGTTTGTTTTGGTTGCAACAAAGAATAGGTGAAAATTTTTTTAACAAATTCGTCCACAAAAAAAAAAAAAAAAATGAATGTCCAGTGATGAGAATGTAAGCATATAAATGGTTCAAATAAAAAAAGATGAATGGTTAAAATAGTTATCGGATGTGTAGCTAAAGGAACAAATAAGAAAACTGTTTAAATATACTGAAATAAATACACAACTTAACACGATGTGGCAGATACCATTACATAGGGGACAGAAGATGAAGGATATGCCTATTAACGAAATAGAAAATCATACCGGATACCGTGATCGTCCGAGCAAAAATGAATATATAAAGTGTTAAAACAGATATTGGAAGGGATATGTAAATAACTAAAAAAAAACAAAAAAAAAAAACAATGGTATTAGTGAAATATTTCGGATTAAAGAAAAACTTAGGGAATTGAATAGATAAATGAAGTAGATAAAAAACTGGAGTAAAATACAAAACTAAAACGAATGATGTTAATGAAATATTTCGAAAATAAATAAAAATATGATTTAGTGATATGAATGAATAAATGAATAGATAAAAAAAAGGATTTACGTCGCATTAATAAAAGATTGTATAGATTGTTTCATTTCCTCGTCATCGTTTTTGGTCTATCGGACATTTTGTCCCGTCCAGGTATTATTATCTCTTCGGCATATCCAGTTCCACCTGGATGACCTCAGAGCTGCATCTAGAGTGTTTGAGTCACTTTCCTCTTTTTTTAAATCCTGTAATTCCCATTTTATTCAATGCCAAGTTTAAGGATTTTCCAGCCAAACACCTCTACAGTTATCCACCAGTTCTTGGTATTTGTTCATTTTGTGTTGGTGGGCAACTTCCATATTCTCTTCCCATGGGACTGTTAGTTCCCACAGAATAATATTTTTTTTGTTGAATTCGAAAACAGGACCCTATTTGGTCGTAAGGAAATAATTAGAATGTCTTCTGGTAAACTTCAGTCAGTATCCTAAGTCAAACTTTATCGGGGCGCCAGCGATATCTCTCATCACTTAATGCCTTGGGACAACCACTAAGTACATGTTGGAGTGATGCTCTCCTGAACACAACTTGCACGTGAGAGTTTCTTTTTTCCCCCAAATATGGAGGTTCACTGGGCTAGGTAGCGTATCATATACTGCCTTCATCTGGAATTTTGTGTGCGTGAATTCATTCCATAATATATATCGGACCAAGTAATTTTTCGTTTTGTTATGTTCTCCCATCTGGTCCATACTCCTTGCTGGCTTAATCCCACCATTTTTGTAATTCTATCCTCCTCCACACTAGCTCTTACTTCATTTTGGAGAATTTTTTGATACTGTTTCTTATTTGTCTTGTTCATAGGTTTCCCCTGGATGTAGCCTCGTCCCATTATCCCTTCTGCAACAGTTCCTATAATTGTTTTCATTTTTGGCTTCTTTTCAGCCAACTGTAATTCACTTCCTGCATTCCATTTCTTGTCAGTACGTATTAATATCCCGGCGTCGGCAACTTTAGGGTCTTTAGAATTTTAGTACATCATAGCTTCTCTTGTGCGAGTTTCGACTAACCCTCTAACGGCCAGATGTATCGGGTTTGTCTTCCCGTATAGGGCTGTGCTGCTTAGTGATCGTGGTAGCCCCAGCCATTTTCGAATAGAACTGCTAATCTTTCTTTCCTGGGGACTCAACCGCCGTGATATTGGCACGCTATAAATCGTTAATGGCCATAAAATCCTTGGTAAAATCGCATGTTGGTAAAAACTTTTACACACAAAAGTTTTTTTTTTCGTAATTATTTTAAAATATTTCTGCGGTACGATTTTATTAAACTTTTCAATTTTCGATAGGCAATATAATCATCAATACTTCAATTAAAGAAATTTTTTAAAAGATTTAAAAAAATATTTTAAAACTTTATGAATTATTATAATAAAAAATGAAAACATTTTTTAAAATTTTATTAGGAATCGAAGATGTTTTTTTTTTCTTCAGACTATAATGTCCTTAATTTTTATTATTTATTCCAGCAATTAAAACCTTATCAAATTAAATTATATCAGAGTTTTGTTGCATTTTATATTTTACTCTTCGGAGCAGATTTTCGGATAGAGTCGTAAAATTTAAAATAAAAAAAAATTAGATTATTTATATTCCCCGATGAGTTCTACGTTTAACAAATAAAAATAATTTACCGCCAATTAAATTTTATTAAAATTTCATGGATTTACGTGAAGGTAGAGTAAAAGAGTTAAAAAAAAATTTCATTAATATTTAAAAAATAACAATTTCAAAATAATTTAATTCATTTGTAAATGAGTACTGAATGTTTCATTAAAATCCGACAATTATATGATTTTTGCGAGTTTCCAAAAAAAAGTATCTCACTTTTTTTGTCAACAAAAAAGTGAGATATGTAAAATCACGTGATTGATTGTAAACATATTAATGGAAACAATTCGTTTTGTTAAATTTTGAAGCTTTTTATTAGTACTATGCTATTTTTTTATTTTTTATTTATTTTTGTGATGTAGTGAAGATACCTATAACACAATCAATTATTAATGCATTATGATACGATCCAAGGGAGATAAATACAAAATAATAAACTAAATTGTTTCAATTTTTTACATGTTTTATACCATCTAAGGGAGGCAACTATAGATGAAATAAACAAAGTAGCTTCCCTTAGACTGTCAAGTTGTGCTTGCACATTCAATTTGGTTTCAATTGTTTTATTTGATTCCATTATATCATTTAATTCCGAAAATTAATTTACTTAAATATAGATAATTTTTAATATATATTTTTACATAGAAAATTTTACCATTTAAGTAATTGTTTTTCCTATTACATTACTTTTAATTGTCATAATAGTGCAATGATACCGCAAGACGCTGTGAAAGAAGGGCCTTTTATATTTATCATCTGCTGTTTTTAGTGAATTAGTGATGGTACCTAGAAGAGATACTACATTTTTAATCTCAGCCAAAAAGCCGAAGAAATAGCTAGTTTTTAGCGTACGTAAGTTGAAAGCAAATGTGACACAAGGTCACTTTAAAGTGAGTTTAATGTCAATATCGTGGAAAAATTGCTCAAGTACCGAATTAGGTACGCCTTAGGCAACAGCTAATAAACCCAGTCCCTTCCCGATGGAGAGGTACTGCCTAGGAGGAGACCAACGGAGGGTTTGTTTAATAGCAAAAACATAATTTAAAAGACCTATCAGCATGGCTGATG
The DNA here is from genome assembly GCA_037127315.1 of Ascarosepion bandense. Taxonomy (NCBI): domain Eukaryota; kingdom Metazoa; phylum Mollusca; class Cephalopoda; order Sepiida; family Sepiidae; genus Ascarosepion; species Ascarosepion bandense. The sequence continues at coordinate 6,892 of JBBBDQ010008272.1, forward strand.
TTAAAATCGAGGTGAGCGACTTGTCAGAGATTCTTGGGATAACATTTTATGAAAGTGGAAAATCTATATTGAATCAGTTTGTATGTCTGCCGCAAGGGTTTTTTTTTTTTTTAAATATGACGTACTAGACAGTTTCCTCCCGCCAGAATCTAGCTTAGACATTTATAAGTCAGGTATTTGTCAATGCAGTGAATATTGTCCCTACTATACATTTAGAGATTCTTGATAAAGTAAAAAAAATAATTCTTTCAGTAAATTTGTAACCACTGCAGTATAACTTCCCCGTGCTTTTTCTATAGATATGTTTTCATAGAAATTGCTCTGACGAACAATTTATGAACTTATGATATGATTTATGAACTGAAGCGCAGTGCAAGAAATAGGAGAGCAGAGTTCCAATTCAAATTTGAGTTCGTTGCATTCCCTTATGCGCAAATACTCCCAAGAAAGATATTAATCCGGCACGTCTCCCTCCAGCTATGGACTAAATAGCAGGCCAGATTGAGATTCTATTTTGAATTTTTCAATTTTTCGGTCATTTTTGAGTGAATGACACACTCGTAAACAAAAGTCAATTCACGGTTTTAAAAAACTTTAAAAATAAAATATACACCCGTGACGCATTATACTTAAAAAATTAGCAAATTCAATCTTAAATTCATCTGAATTACACAAATATTATTTATTGGATGAAATTTAAATAAAACTATAGCTTAAATTCAAATCTGAACTTTCTGGTATTTTTCCCGTATTTGAAATGTGACAACAGCTCTACAAATGTGCCATACAATAGGTGTATAGCGATCAGAAGTGACATTAATGTATAATTTTTTTCCTGTAAAGGGCATAAACCGCTAAACACAAGAACTTTTAATGTACACATAGAAGTTACCATAGAAAAAAACTTTAAATACACACAAAAAAATGCTAAACATTATTTTATATTACGAAGGCACGACGATTTTTATTAGACTTTTCAATTTTCGATTAGTGAAAATAGCATTCCATTAATAAGTTAACAAATTAACGATAACAAATGTTTAAAGAATTTTATAAATAATTTTAAACTTTATAAAATTATAATAAAATAAAATTCTTTGACAATATTATCATTCATCGAAATTTTCTTTTAGATTATAATTTTAATTTATATTATTTATTATAGTAATTAAAAAACTTTTCAAATAAACTAATGTCATAGGTTTATTGTATTTTTTAATGTTTAAATTCTGGGATCAGATTTTCGGAAGAAGGTAAAATGAGAAAAAAAAAAAAAAAAATAGATGATTTACATTCTCCAATAAATCCTGCGTTTAACTCATAGAACCAAATTTCCCCCAAAAATGAAATTGAATAAAATTTCGCGAATTTAAGTGTATGTTGGAGTAACCGATTCAAACGAAAAATATTTCTACCAAACATTTTTGAAAACAAAAAATTTCTCAAATAATTTCATTCGTTTGAGAATAAGTCCTTTAAGTTTCATTAAAATCAGACAAATATTTGATTTTTGCAAGAATTTCCAATTTAATGTTTGACAAAAAAAATACAAAAAACTGTTATCTAATAGAGTTATGTTTCAAGTCAACTTTGATCTGCAAAAAGTTTAAATGTAATGTCAATTGTTATCTTCATTCTTAATTCTTATCATTCAATTATTTTTCTACTTCATAATATTTTTGTTTATTTTTATATTCCTTAACACTCAGGAAGTACTTTTGCGTATCATTGATTTCATTGGCTTGTTTGGATGATTAAAAGAAAAGTACAAATTAAAAAGCAAATTACCAACTCTTGATCAAAATCAATTAAACTACGATGTTTCATGGGAGCCTACCTTAATTATTTAAGTCGCGGTTACCTCCCTTACATTTTATTTAACTTAACCTCCACTCATTTTCGGTACCAATGTTTTAAATAAATTTTAATAAATAAAAAGCACTGTTGATTTTAATTTAGCTTTAAGATTACATTTACTAATTCCAGTAAGCAAAATACTATGGTGTATTTCAAATCGAAATTTCATTCATTGGAATCTAAATTTTACAGATTTGAAAAATCATCACTATTTCGGCCGTTTTTGAACGACCGACACATTTTGTAAATTCTCAGTTTTACAAAATTCTCAGTTTTAAAAATCTTGCATACATCGCTGAAACGATCATTTTTGCAAAATCAGCAAATTTGAGCTAACCCTTATCTGATTTGTATTACTTGCTTATTCCCTGAAATGTGCTACAAAAGATTTTCTTAATCACAGTAGTCATCATATCAGTATTATCTGAATGTTATTTGAGATAACGATTTACATGACAGATGGAAGCAGGCAAAAAAAAAAAAAAAAAAAATGAAGAAATAAATAAATAAAATAAAAAAAAAATAAGTGTAGTGGTCAAAAATAATATAATTGCCTGTTATTTGATTGGATGCTTCGTTTTTTACTGTCTAACTATGTAGTAAAATTAACAAAATTAACAAAATATTTTCAGCAATTATCTAATATTTTATAAAATTGTAGTTTAGCTTTATGGCCTTAGGTTTGAAAATTCTGAAATATAAAATTTAAGATGATATAAAATATTGTCTTAAAATAATTTTACAATTTAATAACAAAGAATCAAATTGTATAACATGACAGAGGTAACAATAATTTATGAAGTGTTATGGGATTTATTAATTTTTTATTTTTTAATATATCTTTTTCGTATTGTTCATTAGGTACCTCCACTCTATGCATTGTTCAAATAATTTTTATCTTTTAACTAAAATTTTATTCCTAAAACTGAATTCTTTCTTCTCTAATTTTTACTGAGTGGTGAAGAGAGCTACTAAAAATATGTTCAACTGACTTCTATGAACGGAAAATTTTGTACGAAAACGTCTCAGATTATAGGTTTTTCCTTGTTTCCTGTTTATGATAGGTCTCTGGTTCCTTCTAAAGTTTTTCATTGTCTTTTACTCCCAGTACCCTGTTTGCTATCGGTAGCACTGCCGAAGAAACCAGGTGCAAACGAGAACTATCAGCTTAATGAGTGCAGAACTATCAGTTTAATGAGTCACATCACAAAACTGATTGTCAGAATCCTGATGAATAGAGCGAGAAGCAGAATCAGGCCAGAGATAGGGGCAGAAACAGTGCAGGTTCGTCAAAGACACTGGAACAAGGGAACGCCATATTCATGATTAGGATGCTCTCCGAAAGAGCAATACAAATGAAGAAAGACTTATACATATGTTTCATTGAATATGCGAAGGCATTCGACAAGATACGACACAAAGAATTGATGGAGATGCTCGGCAGCCTAGACATTTTCGGGAAAGACATCAGAGTAATTAAGAATCTCTACTGGCAGCAAACGTCCTGCATACGGACAAGTAACGATCTCAGTAGATTTACAAAGATAGAAAGAGGCGTAAGACAAGGATGTCTTTTTTTCACCGGATTTGTTCAACCTGTACAGCGAGAATATTTTGAGGACCCTATTGGATTTGCTATTGAGGCCACAACTTGAACAACATAAGGTATGCAGATGATACAGTGCTGATTGCATACACGGAAAGGAAACTGCAGGACCTCCTACAGAAGGTAGTGGTGGAGAGTGACAAAAAAGGACTACAATAAACTTTAAGAAAACTGAATGCATGGTCATCAGCAAAAGGTGCAACTCAAAATGCCAAATGCAGGTGGAGGATACCAGAATAAAGCAGGTGCAAAAATTTAAATATCTAGGAAGTGTTCTAACAGGAGATGGAAAGAATGGCAACCAAAAGGAAATTAATACTGAGCATCAGGAAGAGACAACTGAAGTTCCTGGGACACGCAATGAGGAAGGAGAGTTTGGAGAACCTGATACTGACTGGCCAGGTAGGGAGGGAAAGAGAGACAGAGGAAGGCAGCGGATAACATATTTGCAGGGCCTGGTCGGGTACGACGGAACGGGGGTTACCAGGAGTAACAGGAACAAACATGCTGAGGGCCACAAGGATAGGGAGACGTGGAGGGCCATGATCGCCTACGTCCTGAAGGGAGAGGGCACATAGAAGAAGAAGACCCTGCTTGTATCTTATCGGCAATATCGCCCTGCTTTTGTTGAATTGATTAATAACTACAAAATTATGTACAACCCAAATATTTTTTAATAATGCAAGGGTTATAACTCATAAGTGGCTAAACAGTTTCGTTTATATTTGTTTTAATGGTTAATGTTCATCAAATATTTATTATTCAAATACTCATTTTATGAATATTTTTCACTTAATTTAATATTCATTTACCACATCTCTTTACATGGTAGTGTACTTTATCTATGTAACAAAGAATTTGGTGCAACAACTTAACACATTATTATTATTTATACTTCCACAAATTCCCAGCAAAAAAAAGAGAAGCAAACTAAAAAAACGGCATAGTATGTATGATGTTAAATGGCTTAAAACTTAGAAAAACAAAGTTTTATCATCAAAGTCCTTATGTTATTATTAAGAGAGAATACCAAAGTATTTTTAGTTTTTTTTTTGTTTTTTTATAATTTTCTATCCTTTCTAACACGTTCGAAATTTTGGTTAAAAAGCTTAAATTTGATTTTTATTTTTATTTTTTCTCTCAGCGATGCACCAAAGATTACTATGCACATTGTAGCGTTGTTTTTCCGTGCAAAACACATTAATTTGGAAATTATTGCAAAAATAAACAATGGTCAGATTTTTGATAAAACTTTCAGAACATATTCACAAATGCCTGACATTACTTTTGAAATCATAATTTTTAGAAAATCTTGGTAAAATTGTTTTTTATATGTTACCCTCCCTCCAAATAATTTCGTAAAATTTATAAAAGATTGACTATCGTACCGAAAGTTATTTATTAGTGAAATGCAGATCTCTTTGGGGAATGTAAATGACCTTTTTTTTTCTGACAGTTGCTCCTTTTGAAATATCTGCTCCGAATAGAGAGAAAACAAAATACAATAAAACTATGCTATTTTTTATTTAGACAAAATTTTAATTTCTTTTATAAACATTACGGATATCATTGCCTAAAGAGAAAAATTTCAATGAATAATGAATTTTTGGAAGTATTGTTTTCATATTTCTTTAATTATAAAAATTTCTAAAATTTTAAAAAGCTTTTAACATTTCTTCAAATAACCGTACCAATTAGGTTATTAAGTTGATAAGTTGATAAGTGAAGACTATATTTAATAATCGAAAATTGAAAAGTTTGATGTATAAATATTTACGCATCAAGGTTTTTAAAATAATTAAAACGTAATATAAGTTATTTAAAAGGTCACGTGTTTCAAGGATTGTACCTCTTACAGAAAACAAACTTATGTAAACTTTTTTCGGTAGAATGCAATTATTTCATTTCACTTCTGTGTTCTGAATAAACGTTTCAACATTCAACGGGCATCTGAAATCACACTTTCGAATTTTAGGTTAAGTTTTATTTTTTATTTCCTAGTTTACTCATTTTTAAATTAATTGTGAGTGTACATACCTCGACGCACCTGTGTTAGATAAGTCTTTCAAAAATTGAAGATGCTTTCACTTTTTTAAAGCTTTAATATTGGTAGTACTTTATAATTAAATGAAATAATAGTGCAAACAATTATGTCGTTAATTATAAAATATAAAGTACTATAAAAATTTAATAAGATATATTTACCTGACCTTGCCATACACATCACGGTAAAATTAATTAATAATAAAGATTAATGTGAAAAATAGATATTAAAAATATAGATTAATAAATATCATAACATTTCATATATTATTGAGTTACCAATATAATGTTATATAATTTCATTCTCTGCTATTATATTTTAAAATTAATTTAAAAGAGAATTTTGTATTATTTTTATTTTTTAGAAAGCATCTTCAAACATATGACTATAAACTTACAGCAGCTAAAATTCAATAAAATAATAGATATTTGCTGAAAATATTATGCGTTCATTTTTTTTTAATTACTTGGTAGTTAAAACACAGGAACAAAATTTTCAATAGGGTTACGTAAATTTATGTCAATTCTGTTTCAACATACTTAGCCAGACGTTTTATGTGACTGATGAATAAACTGTCATCAATCAGTCTGTGATCACAAAGGTAAGTCCTACGTGATTAAGAAACAATTTTATTCAGAAATTTCATGCAAAACAAGTAATATTTGTTTCTCGAATCACCATCAATTTTTAATTTTTCTAATTTTCAAAAATAACGTGTCACAGATGTATATTTTATTTTTTAAAGATTTTTAAAATTCCAGAATTAACTTTTGTTTGCAAATGTATGGTTCGTTCAAAAATGGTCGAAAAAGTTAAATATTTTTTAAATTTAAAATTTTTAGATTCAATCAATATAATTTTTGTTTGAAATCAACCAGAGTATTTTGGATATAAATTTCATGAATAAAATGTAATTCTCGTACAACAACACATTCACCATGCACCTCGTCACATACTGGCGCCATGTATTGTTTACATTAATCACTAGTCCTATTTTGTTCGTATGGTAATGTCGTACCAGTTGCCGGTTAGTAAATACACTATACATCATTCAATGACCAAGGGTACTTTTATTTTCATGATAATGGCGGCGATCTAATGTGTCTTTTTTTGCTGCTCAGATACCATATTCTTTGGCATATCGCGCAATTTGTAGCTTTTATGCGTTAGTATAAGTAGATTGTTTTGATGAACTCGCCATGGGTGATAATTTTCAAGACAAAAAATATTTGTGATACGTGTGACAACCCGGCGGTAACTGATAAATTCATCTTGGAAGACGCACTCGTACGTTTTAGCGTAATTTTTGTGGAAAAAATTGTGCGTCTTGTAATCCGAAAATACGGGAATTATTTCCTATTTCCATTGGAGGTTTATTTTTAAATTTTTAAAGAGACATCCCTCGCCCCAGACAAATTGTAAATGTGGGAATTTGTTAGGATCATATAGAAACTGTCGTAAGAATGATAAAAAATATTTTTGTTTTTTTGTTTATAAGGAATGCTGTGATATGGGTTGTGGCTAGCAAAAAAGGTTAAGATAAGACTGATTGAAGATAAGCCTTTCCCTATAGCTCATTTGGCCTTGTATCACATTTTTGCATTATTCAAAATAAATATTGCTTTCCTCGTTTCTACTTAGATTTTTCGAATTTAAACGCAGTGAAAGATTGGCTATAACTTTACAGATAAAATAGCTTGATGTAATCGTAAGTTCTATTCGGATAGTTTCTTTTCTCGTACTTCTAGCTTGTGGAAGTCATTTCGACTTCTTACTTTCCAGTCAACTTTGAACTTTAAGAATTCAAATGTAAGTGTTATCTTTTATCTTCATAATTCCTCTTATTTCATTGTTCAAATGTCTAACTCAACCACGTCTTAGTTCTTTTAGAAAGGACAGAAAGTCGTTTTAAACTCGAACAATCTCTGTTGACATTTTAAAATAGTCATTCTTTTATCAATGTTGGGAATTATCACTTTTTTGAAGACAATGGGGGTAAGAGATTGCTTATCAGTTCAAAATGCAATGATTTTTTAATGTCAGTCTTTGTTTTGACTTAAATATATTGTGAAATGAGTTAATGTTTTCTTTATCGATAAATTAATTACCAATGTGGGCAATAACGCATTTTGGGCCGTTATGAATTTCTAAAGGCGCCATTAGTAATGAAGGGATGTTAAGGATCACTATGACTTTAACAGAACATTAAGATATTTTAACCCTTTGTGAACTAGTGCTACAGATTCATAAACACAGAAATGTACTAAATAACACAAATATTCTTCTGTAGAACCATATTTAGTAAATAAAATTTCCATGTAATTATAGTTTTAATAAATTATCCCTGTTGCAGGGTTTTTGATTCACCATGCATTTTTTATTGTTTTATTTTAAACATTGCGTTTCAATTGCAATATGAGTGCGTAGCGAAAACCAATGACCTAAGGTCCCGCTGCTTCTGTGGTCTGACCCGGTGACTGCTCTTGCCGCTATAGTTTGATTTCGTTGTCATTGCCACTATGCAAAAATATGTAACATTAATTTGTTGCATTAGCTTTACTTGATGTATTAGCGTGATTTTAACTTAGGGGGCGCTAGTCTACAGAAATATCAGAAATTGACTTAGAAAAGAAAAGATTAAGAATCACTGATACCAAGGACATATTCCAAAAATAGCAAAATCGTAATATTAAAAAAGTATTCTCCTCTTTATTTTATAATCCGTAAAAATGTTTCGGATCTCAATAGCCGGCAAAAGGTTGATAAGCCGTAAAAGATAAACTAAAAAGTCAACAATTTTCTTTTGAACTATTGTTTATATGTTACGAGTATATATTTGAAAGGATTATATATATATATCGAAACCCGTACTGATCCTCACACAAGGGATCGTTCCTCTCCAGGTGCTCGACGACCTTCTTGCTAATAATGGCCTCAAAAACCGAGGGGACTAATTGGTCTGTACAGGGAAGTAGGGGGATAGGTTGCTCGCATTGTTGAAAATGGATATACGCATGCCGCTTTTAACATGCTTGGGAAAGATTTCCCCCTTAAGCCGCAGTTAAATAATTTTGCTAGAATCGGGAAATCTCGTACTGTATCTTATTTACAGGAGCTTTATAAGAGTTTCATTCCAATCTTTAAATTTATTTTTTTCCGAAGAAAGCCAGCCTGACTTGTTTTCAATTGGTGCTTGGGGAATATTTAAGCTGACAGAAATATTTGTCAGGTTTCCCTATTTTCAGTCAGATTATCTCACTTGAGAAGAGTGGCAGAATGGTGGATGGTGATGGGGTGAAGATTCGGTCAATTGGTGGTCGGTCTATTTTTTTTTCCTTTTTTCTTTGGCCACGACCCGAGAATTAGTTATACACAAGTCACCAAAAAATAACAAATCAGTCAAAAGCGAATGAAAAGTTTAGAATAAAATGTATATACACACACACACACACACACACACACACACACAGATATATATATATATATATATATATATATATATGGTGGCTCAACAGTCTCAAAAGATTTCAATATTTTTTAATATCTCAGTTATTTTTTAGCTATAAATTTTGATATTTTATTGAATTATAGAAAAAAAGGATTGAGATTTATTTCCCTTAGGTGTGAAAGATGACATCTTATAAGTGGCGTTCATTTAGGTTTTAAGCTAAATAAAGTGCAACTTTTGCAGGCACTTCAGCCAGATGACAAACCTCGATGGAAACAATTTACATTTGACATGTTAGATTAGATGAAGATGAAAGTTTCTCCGAAATATATATTTGTGATGAAGCAATATTTCATGTTTTACGGAAAAAATGGGTAAACATCAGGATATGAGGTTCGAAAAACCTGCATGAAACAAGAGGGCTGGAAAGTGACAGTGCAAAAATAATAATTTGCCCTCATCTAATGTTTGATCAAATGATTTTTCTCTACAGAAGAACGCTTATGACTTGCAAGACAGATTTTCACACAGCAGGTTGCTATTTCTTTCTGCGGTAGACTGGCTAACAAAATCAAGGCTACAGAACCCAATTTGTTCTGGCTATTCAATGCTTTTATCCAGATCTGTACTACGGTTGTCATGCTTTTCGGCCAAATATTTATTGTACCGCAGGTTTTTTCTCCAAGAAGATGGTACCCCTCTTCATTAGGTAACGGTTATTCGTGAGTTACTCAATGAAGCCTTTCAATACCTGGGGATTGGAAGAGTTCAAGTTCTTTGGCCAACGAGGTCATCAGATCTCAGGAAAAGATCTTAAGAAAAGATACACCTAGCCATATCGACTACTAATGTGTAGATACATCAACGCATGTCAGTTAGAAATTTGGCATCGTCTCGATGTGTCATGTCATGGAACAGATCTGTTTCCTTTAAATAAAGCTATTTGTTTACCTATGTTGTTCCAATAAACTCTGGAGAATTCTTATTTTTAATGAATGTTAAAATGCATAGATCATTTACAGACACCTTGTACATAAGCCATTTATTTCGAGAACCATTTTTAACACAAATACTTCGGTTACATCGTATGCAAATATTTCTTGATACCTATATTCAATATAGGTATCAAATCTATCTATTTGAAGTTATTTCTATCAATCTATCTGATGTTGTTTCTTTCTATCTATCTATCTATCTATCTATCTATCTATCTATCTATCTATCTATCTGTCTGTCTGTCTGTCTATCTATCTATCTATCTATCTATCTCAATTTATTCGTATCTATTTCTCTTTGTTCGTATTTTTTATGTATGTATCTATCTGAAACCCTCTCTTTCTTTCTTTCCTTCTTTCTTTCTTTCTCGATTTGTTCGTATCTGTATCGTTTTTTTCTATCTATCTATCTATCTATCTATCTATCTATCTATCTATCTATCTATCTATCTATCTATCAAATATCAGGATCGATTACAAAACCTTTCTTGGATTTTACCAATAATCTCGATATATTCAGCAGGAGCAAACTGACCAGATATCACACCAATATTCAATTCACGGACAAATGGTAGATTTTTAAATGTGTGTAAGTTGGATTCTGACAACAATAAAAAAAAGGTCGTTGTGGCATGAAACGGTGAACCAACTTTAATTTTTATTATCGGATTAAAAATTAAACTGGAAAATGACGTAGTTCAACACGCTCTTCCACTAAAATCAAGTAAAATTTTTATGATTATTTATTTCTTTACCATCAGATGTATATGACATTCTGTTTCTAGTAACACCTGCTTCAACAAAGTCTTATTTATTACACTGTCATTAATAAAGTCGTGATAGGATGAAGTTCATTATAGATGCCGCTTTGATATAAAATTGAAAGAATTACAATTTACAGTTTTCTAATTTCTAAGAATATAATTACCCAAAATTTAGTTAATGCATAAAATCAAAATATAATAAAATAAATGTTTTCATAGTTAAACTCTATTGATAACAATAAATATTTTATGCCGAATAATTTTATTGGTCGTGTTTTCCTAATTAGTACTAATCCTTCAAATAAAGAGACACTTTTTAGAAGTATTTCTAAAATTTTATTAACTGTACAAATCTAGCTCTATCTACCCTGATGATGATCTAAGAAATTCGAAAGAGCGAATCATTTTATTTTTCCTCACAAATGAACTTGAATAATTCTTCAGTAAATAATAATAATAATAATAATAATAATAATAATAATAATAATAATAAAAACATGAAAAATACAAAGAGAAATAAAAAGTCCAGTATGGCTCTTCCAGTGGATAAACAGGGAGCCCGTCCTTCAGGAGGGAACCTACCTGAGGTCGAAAAATCTGCCATAGAACAAACTCCTCTACACAAAGAATGAATCTTCAGGTCCCCACAACCAGGATAATCTTAACGTTGGTCCTGAAAATTCACCAGCTAGATCTACAACCGTATATTTAAAGAAAGAAAAAATAAATGGTCTCGTGAGGAGTACAAAGTCGTTATGACTGCATTTCATGAAGCGTTATCGTTCTAAACGTGACTCGCCAAACATAAGGACATTTGGCGTGAAAAAGTTGGTCAAGCAAATAGAAAGTATATTGACGAAAATAAATTAGCCAATGTACGTAGGTACATTATTCGTAATAACCGACTGACAGAGGCTGAAATCAATGAAATTAAAAAATTGTAACAAGAAGAGACGAATCAACAAATTATGAAAAGAAACCGGAATCAGAAATAAAAGTAATGACATCAAACAAGCCACAGGTCATGAACAGAAAAACCGTGAAACACAAATCAGCCGTGAAGATAATGCCAAAGTTTAAAAGTGCTGAAAGGTGTGATCTGAGTCAGTTAAAAGACGAAAAAATAGAACATCAAGAACACATCGAAGATAATTATTTGACGGAAAATAAGAACAATATACAGGAAGCCAAGATAGAAATAAAGAACCATCTAAGTCAAATACAAAATATTACAATGGAGGAACGAGAACAGCTCCAAAATTACAACCAACAAAACATAACCTCCGAACTATTAAACTCTCACAATGGCACTGAAATTAATACTGGATGACGACACTAATACAAATCTCAACGAAGCAATATATGTGACTATAATAGCAGCAACAAAAAAATTGGAATATCAAAATAAAAACAAGGCAGTCTCAGACGTGAAGATCCACCTGGAAAAGACAAATAGAAAAAAGAAATCGAACAACTTAGAAGTGAACTATCAGTACTGGATGAACTGAGAGAATAAATGTAAGAACTAGGAAAAGCAGAAGAGCTCAAAGAAATAATAACATTAGGAATGAAAATTAAGCTCAATAAATAAAGAAAAATAAAGCAAAAAAATCCAACTGAAGGCTCAAAGAATAAGACGCTATGAGAAAAGAGCAAGATTTTACAGACAAAAACAAGATTTTTCAGACTGATACAAAGATTTTACAGGGAAATAGGTAAAAAAAGAATTGAAGTGACAGTCCCCCCAGAATGGAAGAAGTCACACAGTTCTGGGAAAAGATATGGGCTTGCCCTAAAGAACATAGCAAGGAAGTACATTGGATTGTACAAGAGAGAATGAATGAAAAATAAATCAGAACACACATGGGCTGGAATTACAGAAGGGAGGCAGAAATTTATATCCAAAAGCACACAATTGAAAATTCCAGAGATAAAATTCCTAACTTTTTTGGCTATATTATTTAAATACAGCACATAAAAACTAGCCAAAGAACTTCAAGAAATGTTGATGATCCCACTAAAATTCCTGCATGGATGACCAAAGGAATTACATTTCTTCTACCCAAGAATGGTGACACAAACAACTCGAAAAACTACAGACCAATTACATGTCTTCCGACAACATATAAACTATTAACATCTATTTTAACAAAAAAACAGACATATTTATTCTAGAAAGAAATGACATGATACCGCTTGAACAAAAAGGGTGCAAACGGCTGTTATGGATCTAAAGACCAATTGCTAATTAACAAAATGATCCTGGAAAACTGCTACAGTACAAAGAAAATCTAGTACTGCCCTGGATAGATTATCGAAAGGCATTCGATAGTGTACCACATCCCTGAATTTTAAATACCTTAAATATATACAAGATGTCGCCTGTCATCATCAATTTCATCAAACAGTGCATGTCTATATGGAAAAAAACAACCCTTTACCTCAACTTCTCTATAAATGGAACCTATAAGTCTGATTTAATAAACATCAAAAGAGGTATATTTCAAGGTGATTCATTGTCTCCATTACTATTCTGCATATCATTAATAGCACTAACCAGTCAACTTAATAAGACAGAATGTGGTTATAAAATAGGACAAAAGAAAATAAGCCATCTATTTTACATGGATGACTTAAAGTTATATGCTAAGAATGATAATGAGCTGGAAGGTCTTCTGCAAACTGTAAATGCTTCATGAAGACATTGAAATGAAATTTAATTTGAATAACAAAGCAGAAGCAGTTTTACGTGGATCAATACAAGAAACATCCTCAATTAGCTGAGACCTGCTGTAACAATAAAAGAATTGGAAACCAGAAGAAGCTTATAAATACCTAGGTGTAAATGAGAGCGAAAACATTCACCATAAAAAAATGAAAGAAATAGTGCGTAAAGAGTACTATAGAAGGCTACGAATGATATTAAAAACTGAATTAAATTCACAGAACAGAGTTATGGCCATTAATAGCCTTGCAATCCCAGTTGTCCAATATAGCTTTAACATCTTAAACTGGACTCTAAACGACATCAGGCGAATGGATGCTAAAACAAGAAAGCTTCTTTCTAAGCATAAGATGCATCATCGAAAGGCTGATGTAGACCGTCTATACATACCCCGTAAAGAAGGTGGATGAGGTCTTATTCAGCTGGAATTGTCATACAAGACAACAACTATTGGCTTACTAACATACATAGAAACAACAAAGGATTGGATGATACAATTAGTAAGGCAACATGAAGAAAGGAAGAAAATATTCAATAATAAAAAAAAGAAGCAGAAAAATACAAACAAGATTTACAGTTAGTAGATTCTGTAGAAAAGCAAAACAGAAGTCAAGAACCAACTATTGCGGAAAAAAATATGAAAATGAAAGCCAAAGATAAAGCTCTTGAACAGATGAAACAGCGTTGGCAAGATAAACCTCTGCATGGCCAATATCCAGAACGTGCCAGAAATAAATCCAATGTTGACAAAGTTAATACTCATCGATGGTTACGTGCATCTGGATTAAAGTCTGAAACTGAAGGCTTTATTCTTGCAGCACAAGACCAAAGCCTTTTCACTAGAAACTTTCAGGCAAATATTATGCATAATAATATGGATCCAAATGCAGGTTTTGTGATAACACCAAGAAACAATAGACCACCTAATCTCAGGTTTAGCCTATGCTTGCCCCAATGAATATAAAAATCGCCACGATAGAGTTAAGCAATATTCACATTGGGCAATGTGCAAACATTATGGAAAGCTGTAAACAAACACTGGTATGAACATCACCCAGCACCGGTTAAGCAGGAAATAGAAGATGTAATCCATTTGCGGATTACACCATCTACACAGACAGAAAAATTGAAGCAAACAGGCTAGACATTATTGTTAAACCAGAAGGCATGAGCAGAAGAAAACTTGTCTATTAATTGATATGGCTTGTCCAGCGGATTGTAACATAGCAATCAAGGAATTTGAAAAACTGTCAAAATATAAAGACCTGGAAATTGAAATAGAAAAATGGGAAATTGAAACAAGAGTTGTGCCAGTGATAGTAGGTGCACTTGGAATGATAAAAAATGGAACAAAACAACACATTGAAAGAATCCTCAAATTGCAGCTTAAGAGATATACAAAAAATTGTCTTATTAAGTACAGCCCACACACTAAGGAAAACTTTATCTATGTAATGCTGGGGATGATAGGGATGATAGAAAAACATGAAATGGAGCCATAACAACACGCCACTACCAGCCTTAGGTCCCCCGCAGACTTGGTTGGTAGTGAGACCAAAGCAGAAATCGAAAATATGATGAAAAAAATGACATAATAATAATAATAATATTAATAATAATAATAATAATAATAATAATAATAATAATAATAATAATAATAATAATAAAATACGGCGAAAAGGAAACAACGAGAAAAATGCAACGAAAAGCACTAAAATCTGTTCGATCTACGATATTCTTTTTCTAGAAAGAATATGTAATAATTTCTTTATATTTGTTCGTTCATTTTATATATTTATTTATTTTTCGATAATCTTACTCTCGTTGATTTACGAAAGAATAACACAGAATACAGTGGGCCAACAAATTATTTTAAATTTTACGGTAGTAAACTCAAAGGTATGTCCACTTTTCTTTAAAAAAAAAAAAAAAAATTTTTTTGAAATTTTTTTTTTTTTTTAAACGTAAACATTAATTTTTAATTTCACTATTTTAAACATAAACATTAATCTTTTCTTCGTATATATAATTCAAATTGTATGTTTCTTCTGTTAATGATCCTTAAATAGATTTATTAACTAGTTTTCTAAAGCAAGACAACGGAAGGAAAAGGAAGAAAGGAAAAAAAGGAAAAGAGAATAAAGGAAAAGAGAAATAAGACGAAAAACACTAAAAAAAAATGTACGATCTACGATATTCTTCTCTAGAAGGAATATGTAATAATTTATTATATTTGTTCGTTCATTTTATATATTTATTTATTTTTCGATAATCTTACTCTCGTTGGATTTAATGAAAGAATAACACAGAATACAATGGGCCAACAAATTGTTTTTAAATTTTACTGTAGTAAACTCAAAGGGTATGTCCATTTATTTATTTTTTTTTGCTTTTGCAAGGACAAAGGTTAATAATAATAGCAACAATTGTTTTTTTTTTGTTTTTTTTTAATTTAATAATACTTGGCGCAGTGATGTTTTTTTTTTTTTTTTTCCCGTTGAACGGCCGTTACTTTCCAAGTCTGTTTGTTTTTTCAACCAGCGTCTCTCTCTTTGAATTTTTCTTTTCCTTCAATATGAAATTTCTGTTTTAATATAAACAGGATTTTTTCTTTAGATATTATCGAAATATTTTTTTTTTTTTTTAACTATTATAATTTTCTTTAAAACAAAACAAAACAAGAAAATAAATTAAGTCCGATGTAAAACAATTTATATGGTATTATTTTATAGGAAGTCTACGTATTTATTGATATATTTATTTTTATCTATATATTGATTTAATTTATCTTATTCTGATAACCCTATTTTTGACCAGCGACTTTATTGAAAAAATAAGTGACGGAATGGACGAGCAAATGAATTATTACATTTTTTTTTTTTTTTTTTTTCAACCAGCGTCTCTCTATTTGGAATTCTTCCTTTCAATATGAAATTCTGTTTTAATATAAACAGGATTTATTTATTTATTTATTTTATTTTATTTTTTATTTTTTTATTTTTACTTTTTGTGAAATTCTGTTTTATTTTAATTAATTTATCTATTTGCTCTTTAAATAAACCTTAAATAAAATCATCCGTATTATATTTCCTTTAGCTGTCGATATTTCACGTTTTTTTTTTTTTTAACAAATACTCTAGTATTGATGTGTTGTTTCGTTGAGTCGTTGCTAGCCAAAGGCTTTTTTTTTTTTTTTTTTTTTTTTTTTTTTTAACCAGCGTCTTTCTCCTTGAATTCCAATCGCGTATATGTCAGATGTTGCTTGGCAGCCCATTTAGAGAATGAAAACTCCGAACAACAACCCGCAACTCAAGGTGTTAATCGTGCCGAGGAGTGAATGGTTACTGCGTTATGAGGTCACAAACGATCTCCTACAGGCTTCGGGGCCCTGTTTAAAGACCGTTACCCACGTGCCGGGCAACTTTGGGTGGATCTTGACCCGTGCGTCACTCGTGGGAAAAACATGAAAAATACAAATAGAAATAAAAAGTCCAGTATGGCTCTTCCAGTGGATAAACAGGAGCCCGGGTCCTTCAGGAGGGAACCTACCTGAGGTCGAAAAATCTGCCATAGGAACAAACTCCTACACAAAGAATGAATCTTCAGGTCCCCACAACCAGGATAATCCTAACGTTGGTCCTGGAAAATTCACCAGCTAGATCTACAACTGTATATTTAAAGAAAGAAAATAAATGGTCTCGTGAGGAGTACAAAGTCGTTATGACTGCATTTCATGAAGCGTTACTCAAGCCTCAAAAAAACGTGACTCGCCAAACATATGACATTTGGCGTGAAAAAGTTGGTCAAGCAAATAGAAAGTATATTGACGAAAATAATTTAGCCAATGTACGTAGGTACATTATTCGTAATAACCGACTGACAGAGGCTGAAATCAATGAAATTAAAAAAATTGTAACAAGAAGAGACGAATCAACAAATTATGAAAAGAAACCGGAATCAGAAATAAAAAGCAATGACATCAAACAAGCCACAGGTCATAATGTAGAAACCGTGAAACATGCAAATCACTGCGAAGATAATGCTGTAAATAACAAAGTGCTGGTGGGGCATGATCTGAGTCAGTTAAAAGAAAAAAATAAAACGAGTTCAGAACACATCGAAGATAATTATTTGACGGAAAATAGGACATTATACAGGAAGCCAAGATAGAAATAAAACCATCTAAGTCAAATACGAAATGTTGCAATGGAGGAGCGTGAACAGCTCCCAAAATTACTACCAAGAAAACAGAACCTCCGTACTATTAAAATCTACAATGCAGCACTGAAGTCAATACTGGATGAAGACCCTCATACAGACCTTAACGAAATAATATATGCATCAGCAACAGCAGTAACAAAAAAATTAAATATCAAAATAAAAAATAGGCAATCTCATAGACGTGAAGTTCCACCTTTGGAAAAAATAGAAAAAGAAATCGAACAACTTAGAAGTGAACTGCCAGTACTAGATGAACTGGAGAAGCGGAATAAATGTAAATTTAGAAAAGCAGAAGAGCCGTAAAAAATATAACATCAAGAATGAAAATGACGACTTGCCAAGTAAAGAAAAAAATAAAAACAAAATCCAATTGAAGGCTCAAAGGATAAGACGATATGAAAAAAGAGCAAGATTTTATAGACAGAATAAGATTTTTCTGACTGATACAAAGAGATTTTACAGGGAAATAGGTAAAAAAAGAATTGAAGTGACAGTACCCGCCAAATGGAAGAAGTCACGCAGTTCTGGGGGGAGATAGGCTTGCCCTAAGGAACTTACCAAGGAGTTACATTGGATTGCGCAAGAGACGGAACGAATGAAAATAAACCCGAACAGACATGGTCTGGAATTACAGAAGATGATGTTAAATTTGAACTAAAAAAAGCACACAATTGGAAATTCCCAGGAATAGATAAAATTCCTAACTTTTGGCTATATTATTTAAATGCAACACATAAAAAATTAGCCAAAGAACTTCAAGGAATGGTTGACGATCCCACCAAAATTCCTGCATGGATGACTAAAGGAATTACATTTCTTCTACCCAAGAATGGTGACACAAACAACCCGAAAAACTACAGACCAATTACATGTCTTCCGACAACATATAAACTATTAACATCTATTTTAACAAAACAGACATATTTATTCTTAGAAAGAAATGACATGATACCGCTTGAACAAAAAGGGTGCAAACGTGGCTGTTATGGTTGTAAAGACCAATTGCTGATTAGCAAAATGATCCTGAAAGTTGCCAAGAAAGTACAAAGAAAAATCTTAGTACAGCCTGGATAGACCATCGAAAGGCATTCGATAGTGTGCCACATTCCTGGATTTTGAAGACTTTAAATATATACAAGATATCGCCCGTCATCATCAATTTCATCAAACAGTGCATGTCTATATGGAAAACAACCCTTTACCTCAATCATATAAATGGAACCTATAGTGTCTGATGAAATAAACATCAAAAGAGGTTTATTTCAGGGTGATTCTTGTCTCCTTTTACTATTCTGCACATCATTAATAGCACTAACCAGTCAACTTAATAAGACAGAATGGTTATAAAATAGGACAAAAGAAAATAAGCCATCTATTTTACATGGATGACTTGAAGTTATATGCTAAGAATGATAATGAACTGGAAGGTCTTCTGCAAACTGTAAAATGCTTCAGCGAAGACATTGGAATGAAATTTAATTTGAATAAATGTGCTAAAGCTACAGTTTTACGTGGGATCAATACAAGAAACATCCTCAATTAGCTGAGACCCTGCTGTAACAATAAAAGAATTGAAACCGGAAGAAGCTTATAAATACCTAGGTGTAAATGAGAGCGAAAACATTCACCATAAAAAATGAAAGAAATAGTGCGTAAAGAGTACTATAGAAGGCTACGAATGATATTAAAAACTGAATTAAATTCACAGAACAGAGTTATGGCCATTAATAGCCTTGCAATCCCAATTGTCCAATATAGCTTTAACATCTTAAACTGGACTCTAAACGACATCAGCGAATGGATGCTAAAACAAGAAAGCTTCTTTCTAAGCATAAGATGCATCATCCAAAGGCTGATGTAGACCGTCTGTACATACCCCGTAAAGAAGGTGGAAGAGGTCTTATTCAGCTGGAATTGTCATACAAGACAACAACTATTGGCTTACTAACATACATAGAAACAACAAAAGAATTGGATGATACAATTAGTAAGGCAACATGAAGAAAGAAAGAAAAAATATTCACACAAAAAGAAGGCAGTAAATTCAAACAAGATTTACAGTTAGTAGATTCTAGAAAAGCAGAACGGAAGCCAAGAGCCGACTATTGCGGCAAAGAATATGAAAATGAAAGCCAAAGATAAAGCTCTTGAACAGATGAAACAGCGTTGGCAAGATAAACCTCTGCAGGGCCAATATCCAGAACGTGCCAATAAATCCAATGTTGACAAAGTTAATACTCATCGATGGTTACGAGCATCTGGATTAAAGTCCGAAACTGAAGGCTTTATTTTGCAGCACAAGACCAAGTCTTTCACGAGAAACATTCAGGCAAATATTATGCATAACAATATGGATCCAAAAATGCAGGTTTTGTGATAAACACCAAGAAACAATAGACCACCTAATCTCAGGCTGTTCTGTGCTTGCCCAAATGAATGAATATAAAAATCGCCACGATAGAGTTGGACAATATTTACATTGGCAATATGCAAACATTATGGAAAAGCTGTAGGCAAACACTGGTATGAACATCACCTCAGCACCGGTTACAGAAATAGAAGATGTAACCATTCTATGGGATTACACCATCTACACAGACAGGAAAAATTGAAGCAACAGGCCAGACATTATTGTTAAAACCAGAAGGAGAAAACTTGTCTATTAATTATATGGCTTGTCCAGCGGATTGTAACATAGCAATCAAGGAATTTGAAAAACTGTCAAAATATAAAGACCTGGAAATTGAAATAGGAAAAATGTGGAAATTGAAAACAAGAGTTGTGCCAGTGATAGTAGGTGCACTTGGAATGATAAAAAATGGAACAAAACAACACATTGAAAGAATCCTGGAAACCCCAGCTTAAGAGATATACAAAAAATTGTCTTATTAAGTACAGCCCACACACTAAGGAAAACTTTATCTATGTAATGCTGGAGTTGATAGGGAAGATAGAAAAACATGAAATGGAGCCATAACAACATGCCACTACCTGCCTTAGATC
>JBBBDQ010008274.1:0-18247 GCA_037127315.1 Ascarosepion bandense
GGTAGCTGGAGCCGGTGCTGGTGATGCCGTCTTTGGTGTTGCCGTCTTTGGTTTGCCTTGCTCCTGCTGTGGCTGCTTGGCTGGTTGGGCCTTTGGGGCAGGATTCTTGGTGGGGCAGGTTTTTGCTACATGTTCCGCCGCCCCGCAGACCCAACAGCACGGTTTTCTTCCTTCAACAATTATGAATATTACGCGACCCCTGCAGGTGAGGATGTTCGGAATTTTTTCGATGTTTTCCTTCGATATGGTCAACTGCAGGGTCATGTCGCCTGTTAGGATTCCGGCCTTGGACCGTAGCGAGGACACACAGGACACCCTTCCATAATTTGCGAAAAGGCGCCTATGTGGTCTTCAGCAATGTCCATGGGGACGCCATGCAGGGTGACCTTGATTTTTCTGGTCCCCATGTACTCCGTGTGGAGTTGGAGCGTTTTAGTCTCCAGGACTACCCCAATTAATCTTTTGGCTTCCTCCGCTGAAGCCAGCAGGACGTCCCACATGGCATTGCTCTTCCTCGCCACGGCCCTCGCATTCAGCTTCAGAGCTGCAATTGCCTCTTCAAATGCGTCCCTGGTTACTCCTACCATCTTATGGGACTTGATGTCTTTAGTTATTAGCGTAATAATACGCACTTCTATTTTAGCTAGTTCTTCCGGAACAGAGACCAGCTCAGTTCCTTTAATGTACTGAGCGTACTTGACCTTCATTTCGTCATAGAACTCTTCTCCCTTCATTATCATCTTTCCCCCTGTCCATCCAGAGGTCGAGGGTTTAGGTGATCCCGGTCCTGATTGCACAGTTACTGATGCTGGTAAACCAGCTGCTTGGAACTGAAGAAGGGGGATTAATCCGCGGCGGTAATGCCCAATCCCCTCCTTTCCTCCCACCGAGGCCGTGGTGGGAGGAACTACTTCCCCAGGCCCTTCCGAGGCCATGCCTCCCAAGAGGCCGAACCACGGACGCTTGTCTTCCGGCGTTTCGCGTTTTACCGCTACTTTTGCGCGGGCCTCCCGAGCAATAAACTTAGGCTGGAACACAATTGTCCAGGAAACAAAGCAATAGTAAGTATCACTCAGGCGATACTACACTTTGATCCTCTGCCATTTACCACACAACACAAGATTGGGAGGAAATGACTAGTTTTATTTATCTTATATTACAAAGATTATGGCACAAGGCCGAAAAATGGGAGGGGGAACAAAACTTGGGGTGGTCTTCAGTACTCTATCTTATACCTAGCTAATCGGATTCACGACCCATACATACGTTACAATTTTCTCAATCACCATAAGAATTTGTCCATCAACACTCATACCTATCGTACACCAAAATACCGCAAAAACCATACCAGGGACCTACAAAACGCCCCAAATGTACATAAAAATTTGTGACTATTTACAAATATAATACAAAAATAGATTTAAAAATTTGTGCATGAAATGACTTGATGGGAAGGGGGAATGAAGAAACAAAAAACCCCAAACTAAAAACAATTTCAAATGAACATCATATACAAGGTGTTAGTAAGACCCAAACACACCCACATAATTAAAGAGGCCGCTGTATTCTGTCTTAGAAGACAAAATCAAGAAGCACTCTTTCTAAGGGGAATGGAGTAGCAGAGAACAAAAATAAATTGGACTGGAGAATGTATAAGGCTGACCCAGCCGAGAATGAAACGGGACAAAATAACGATGGACAAAGGGGATCTCGAACTGGATCATAACAAAAGTATTGGAGCCGGGAACAGGCTAGGACAACCCATACACTCACATTAACTAGGTACACAAAAGAATATCTACCTTAACCACGGGAAGGGTTCCAAAGGAATCCCCCCGATGTGATTAGCAGATCTAAAAAAGAAAATCAAGGCTAGCCCCGGTCACACGAACCAGGCTCGCTGCATGTATCCACCTTTCGCAAAAGTCTGTCGGGTGCAGCCGTTTCCGTTCAGTTCTAATCTTCATTTTGAGCTGGTGCTCAAAATATCGGATTAGATCCTGATCCGAAAGACGACCGCCCCGCAAGACTTCCTCCAGTCGCGTCGTCCATATCACCATTCTAGCCGAAGCCAGCAGCGTCAGAAACACCATCCGCTTCACTCCAGAGTACGGGGGCAACACATTGTCCACAGCGTATGCGCGATCAATGAGCACGAGCTCCCGCGGCGCGATACGAGCAGTCAACTCGCTGACACGCGCCCACAACGGGCGAACGCGCGAACAATGGAAGAAGGCGTGCGCAGACGTCTCCTTAATTCCAAGGTTGCAACGTTCACAATCTGGCAAATCCGCCAGGCCCATTGCGAAACGCTTGTCATTGAGAGACAAACCATTCCGAGCCAATCGCCAGGTCAGAGAAAACTCAGAGTTGCTGAGCCAATCTGCACCTGGCGCCCAAGACCAATGAGAGCGGTACTCCACTCTCGACATGCCGAGCTTACTCCACAGCTTATCCTTCACGGCACCCTCCACTAATCCCCGATAGAAGATTTTCCTAGGCTGTGAAAGGTCACTGGACCGTGGAATGGCCTGTAAAGCCGCCAGACATTCGAGGAGGAATTTCGGTCGCACCCACGGCCTGACGGTCAGCCATAGGGTCGGGGGCGTGATGGTAAGGCAAGGGAACATGTCCCTCACTACCCCCGCAAGCAACCGATCTTCCTCTAACGCGCGCCTGAGGAATGCCAACCTTGAAGCGAGCACGTGGCTCCTCAAGTGTGGCATCCCCAGACCCCCTTGACACGGACGGAGGCAACAGACTCCTTTGTCGACCATGTGTTTGCGTCCTCTCCAAAGACAGGAGAATAGCAAACGCACGAGCGCCTTCTCATGATCG
This sequence comes from Ascarosepion bandense, assembly GCA_037127315.1. Lineage (NCBI taxonomy): Eukaryota > Metazoa > Mollusca > Cephalopoda > Sepiida > Sepiidae > Ascarosepion > Ascarosepion bandense. The sequence goes on from JBBBDQ010008274.1 coordinate 2,839, forward strand.
TCACAAAGGGGAAGTACTGACAGCCGGTAAAGGATCATGGGAAAGAGGTATGTGTTACACACCTCCGCCAAGCCCTTCACGGAGAGACCCCGTCGACGCCAAATCTTGACCGACGCGCCGACCTTTGCCAGTACTTCTGACCAGTTTTTCTCCAGCTGTAAGTCCGGACCGAACCAAACTCCGAGGAGCTTGACCGGCCCGTCCGTCCAGCTGAAGGGCCCCGGGAGGGAAACTCCCTTCCAGGCACCTAACCGCAAGCCGGATGACTTGTCGCAGTTAATTCTGGCCCCTGTCACCTTCTCGTACCGTACAAGCGCCTGGTGTACCGCCTCTATGTCCCTGCGGGAGGACACAAAGGTCGTTACGTCATCGGCGTACGCAGAAACCCTGGCTCGAGCTCCGCCAGGGACTTCAATTCCACGCAGGACCGGACTGCCCGTCTCGTCCCTTAGCCGGCGAAGGAGGGGCTCCAACGCCAAGACATAAAGGAGAAGACAGTGGACAGCCTGTGGGATGACCAAGGCTAAGACAGCGCGAGCTTCGACAGCTTCCCGTTCACCTGTACCACAGCCCGGGGGAGCGATACAGAAGGCTAATCCAGCGGCTGAAGTCGGGTTTGAATCCGGCGGCCTGCAGGACAACGGCCAGGTAGCCATGGTCAATCTATCCAATGCCTTGGACTGATCACAATTGATCGGCGCGGCCTCATCGTCGTCTTCTACACCCTCTATGATCGTGCGAATCAGAAAGTGCAGGTTGCTCTGAATTGTTCTCCCCTTCACAGAACAAGTCTGATCCGAACAACTCAGAGACTCGGCAACTAGCTGCAAGCGATTCGTCAGGATCTTGACGAAATCTTTAACTCTGTGTTTAGCAGAGTTATGGGCCTATAATCATCTGATTCCCCTCCCAACCTTCTTTTTCTCCCAACAGCGTGGTCCGCCCTGTTGATCCGACCGGATGGACCTGCCCGAAATGTGGTTGATTTTGACTGCGAGCCAGGACGAAAAGGTGCGACATCCTCAAAGTACAATTCGCAGGGCAAACCATCCAAACCTGGCGACTTGCCACTGCCGACCTTCTTCAAAGCCACGTTGTCCTCCGTAATCTCCTTGTAATAGCCGCTTCAGCCGGCAAAAGCCGGGGAAAGTCAGCCAAATAGCTGCGAAAGTCCTCGTCACGGAGACCAGGCTCCTTGGTAAATCGGTGTTCGAAATGCTGCCGGAACGCCTCGCACATGTCGTCGGTCCGACCTAGGAGATGTCCCTCCGGGTCGCGTACCTCTCGGATGTACCGGTCGCCGGCTCGGCGAATTTCTTCCTTGCGCAGTTCCGCGCCCATTTTCACAGCTTCGGAAGACATCTTGCTTAACTTAGCCCTAATTACCTGACCCATGTAGCGCCCGCTAGTCGAACGCTCCGGGGCCTCCCCTGGCTAAGGCTATCTCTGGCGGAATCCCCACCAGCCTCCGCCCGAAATTAGCTCTAAGTGTGTCTTTGCCTCCTTATTATGGTTGAGCCGCTGGCTATATTTGGTGGCGAAAGACCTGTCGGAGTCCATGGGCTAACCCACCGCACTCACAATAGACTCTTAAATTAACGCCCGCTGAACTAGTTTTGTCAGCTGGTCACGAAAGTCCCGCCTGTCCAGTAAGGACTGATTGAACTTCCAATAACCAGCCAACCTAGGCCTAAAATCTAACACCACACGGGCACAAACGAGTTTGTGATCCGTGTAGCCTAACCAGTGGAACGTTGGACATTCTGAAGTCTGCTCTGTCGGCTTCTCTTATAACACCTATCCAGGTACGCTGATACCCGGGTAGGGGCCAACTACGCGTCAAAATCCACATGCTCCCTTCGGATGATCGACCGGTATCTATCGACGAGACCAAAATCGCCGACAAGATTGACCAGGCTACGATCACCCCACTCCACCCCGCTAGCGCCCCTCCCTCTATCCCATTTGGGGGGTTAGGATGACATTCCAGTCCCCAACTAAGATTAGCCGTGTTGAATGCACCATGAAGGGCTCCAACAGCCGAAAAGAAAGACACGAAAGCTCACCTTGAACATTGGGCGCATAAACCGCAATCAGCCGGAACGACTTATTTTCTTACCGTATCGGCCACGATCAGCCGGCCCTCGGCACCGACATGGACAAGGTCAACCCTCTCGCGTCCAGGGTACGCTTAACCCGGCAAAGAAGCACCTCTGGCCCGCCGGCTCCATATGCTGAATAAACGACAAGTCGCTAGACAGCACACACCGATCGACTTCCGCAAACAAAGAGTGAGTCTCTTGGATCGCGGCCACATCCACGCCGTACGACAAGAGGTCACGAAGCAGGCGAGCCGCCTTACCCCGATCCCTCAGGCCATACGCATTCAAACTGGCTATCTTGATAGGACATTTCTTGAAACCTGAAAAAGAGAAACAGAAAAAACATGCAACAACGGCTCTAATCACATGCGGGGAAAAAATCTCTGGTGGCTGGGACCCCGACGGACTGTCCTAGGGACCCTGTACCTATATCGGACGTAATTCGTCCGTCTAGGACAATACCGCCGACGTCCGTTGGATAAATTAATTTTACCACCCTATATAAGCAGGGTGTTAAAGTAGGGAACCTCCCGATATAATTTTTTAGCCATTTTTCTTGGCTCTGGTGAATGTTCTTTGACCATATTTAAATTGGTATAATGCTTCTGGACCTCTGCGATGTGGTCCCAGACCCGCAAGGTTCCCCGGTATTCCTAACCAGGGTGATGACACCTGGGGCCTGGGCAAGTTCCTCGGGTCTTCCGTAGAGACCCTTCACAGAGGTCAATTTTAAAGAGGCTTCAGTAGCCTTCGACGCTGGGAAGACCACTCCTCCGAAATATTTTCTGGAACCTTCATCAGGGCATCCCCACGCGGGAGGGCATTTTTTTTCTTAGCCCGAGAGGGAGTGGGAGTAGGAGAAGGGGAGGGAGTAGGAGTTATGGCACTAGCTTTTGCCAAGGGGGTCAGTTTAAAAACTGGGGACTGGGAAGCCTTAAGCGGGGAAGCGGGAAGGCTTCTTGCCTTGTCCGCATAAGTCTTTCTCACGGGGGACACCGGTAGTGACGAGCATTTCACTTTGTGTACTCTTCTCTCTCTGCTCCTGCTTCTCCGCCTCGACTTCGGGCTGTCGCGTTCTTCCTCCGCTTCCTCGTCTCTCCCACGTTTGAGAGACGCTGCCCTTTCCACCTCCATCTCTATACTAGGCGAGGGGCACTTTTCCTTTTGGGAACCCCTTTCCGGTTGGACTGGAGACCTCTTCACCGGGGTATCCTTCACCGGGGTCTCCTTCATCTTAGCCGGCGTTTTGGCAGGTGGCGGCACCTTCGCCGGGGATGGTGTTTTATTCTTCTTCCTGCCCACCACCTGCCACTCGCCGTCCTTGTTGGCAGCTGGAGCCGGTGCTGGTGATGCCGTCTTTGGTGTTGCCGTCTTTGGTTTGCCTTGCTCCTGCTGTGGCTGCTTGGCTGGTTGGGCCTTTAGGGCAGGATCCTTGATGAGGCAGGTTTTTGCTGCTGTTCCGCCTTGCTGAACAACTGGGATTTTCTTCCTTTAACGATTATGAATGAGCCCCTGCAGGTGAGGGATGTTAGGAATTTTGGGAATGTTTTCCTTCGTTGTGATCACCTGCAGAGTCCTGTCGCCTATTCCAGTGCCTGCTTTGGACCGCAGCTTGAGAAACACAGGCCACCTTTCCATAATGGGCAGAAAAAGGCACCTATGTGGTCCTCCACCCAATGTCCATGGGGACGCCATGCAGAGTAACCTTGATTTTTTGGTCCCCATATGCTCAGTGTGAGTTGGAGCGTTTTGTCTCGAACTACCCAATTAGTCACTGGCTTCGTCCGCTGAAGCCAACGGACCATCCCCTTCTTATTGCTCTGCCTCCTCGCGGCCCTAGCATTTAGTTTCAGGCCTCCTCTTCTCTGGTTACTCCCACCAGCATGGTTGCCATGTGCTGTTCTCAATAATAATACGCACTTCAATTTGCGCTAGTTGTTCCGGAACTGAGACTAGCTCAGTTCCCTTAATACTGCGCATATTTTCCTTTCATTTCCTCGTAGAATTCTTCGTTTTTCGCGGCGATCTTTTTCCCCCTGTCCACCCCGAGGGTGTTGGTTTGGGGATTCTGCTGCTGCTACTGGACGCTACGGTGACTCCCGTGGCGGTAGCTTGCAGTCACCCTCTTCCTCCCACCGACGCCGCGTGGGAGAGACTACTACTGAACCTTAAAGTTATGCCTCACGAAGGCCGAACCACGAACCTTGTCTTCCCGAGCGTTTCGCGTTACCTTCTAAGGGCCTGAGCAATGAACTTAGGCTGGAACACAATTGTCGAGCAGCAGCCAAGTATCGCTTAGAACAGATAACACTTTGATCCTCTGCCGTTTACCACACAACACAAGATTGGGAGGAAATGACTAGTTTTCTCGCTAACATTGCAGATTCTGTAACGAGCCGAAAAATGGAGGGAACGAGCTTGGAGTCGGTCTTCAGTGCTCTATCTTATACCTAGCTAATCAGATTCACGACCATACATACGTTACAATTTTCTCAATCACCATAAGAATTTGTCCATCAACACTCATACATATCGTACACCCAAAATACCATAAACCATACCAGGGACCTACAAAACCCCAAATGTACATAAAAATTTGTGACAAATATAATACAAAAATAGATTTAAAAATTTGTGCATGAAATGACATGATGGGAAGGGGGAATGAAGAAACAAAAATCCCCAAACTAAAAACAATTTTCGAATGAACATCGTATACATGGTGTTAGTAAGACCCAAACACACCCACATAATTAAAGAGGCCGCTGTATTCTGTGTAAAAGGCCAAATCAAGAAACACTCTTTCTAAGGGGAATGGAGCAGCAGAGAACAAAATAAATTGGACTGGAGAATATACCAGAGCTGACCAGCAAGGAATAGAAACAAGGACAAACAACAAAGGACAAAGGGGATCTCGAACTGGATCATAACAAAAGCGTTGGAGCCGGGGCAGGCTAGGACAACCCATACCTCCACATTAACTAATTTACAAAAGAATTTCTGCAGCAACCACGGGAAGGGTTCCAACCCCGATGGCGATTAGCAGATCTAAAAAAGGAAAATCAAGGTAGCCCCGGTCACACGAACTGAGCTTGACGCATGTATCCACCTTTCCTTCCAGAATCTGTCCGGGTCTGACCGTTCGTTCAGTTCTAATCTTCATTTTGAGCTGATGCTCAAAAATATCGGATTAGATCAAGTCCGAGCAGCCGCCCCGCAAGACTTCCTCCAGTCGCGTCGTCCATGTCACCATTCTAGCCGAAGCCAGCAGCATCAGAAACACCATCCGCTTCCTCCAGGTACAGGGGCAACACATTGTCCACAGCGTATATGATCGTGAGCACGAGCTCCCGCGGCGTGCCGAGCAGTCAACTCGCCGACACGCGCGGGCGACACGCGAACAATGGAAGAAAGGCGTGCTGGTGTCTCCTTAATTCCAAGGTTGCAACGTTCACAATCTGGCAAATCCATAGGCCCATTTGCGAAACGCGTGGGTGAGGGAATAGACATTCCGAGCCAATCGCCAGGTCAGAAAACTCAGAGTTGCTGAGCCAGTCCGCACCTGGCGCCGTTCAATGAAGGCAGTACCCGCAAACATGCCGAGCTTGCTCCACAGCTTATCCTTCACGCGCCTCCTGTCCCGATAGAGATTTTCCTAGGCTGTGAAAGGTCACCTGGACCGTGGAATGGCCTGTAAAGCCGCCAGACATTCGAGGAGGAATTTCGGTCGCACCCAAGGCCTGACGGTCAGCCATAGGGTCGGGGGCGTGATGAAGCGAGGGGAACATGTCCTCACTGCCCCCGCAGCTGGCGATCTTCCTCCAACGCGCGCCTGAGGAATGTGGCTGGAAAGCGAGCATGGCTCCTCCGTGTGGCATCCCCAGACCCCCTTGACACGGACGGAGGCAACAGACTCCTTTGTCGACCGCTGTTTGCGTCCTCTCCAAAGACAGGAGAATATGCGCCGGCGCTGAGAGCGCCTTCTCATGATCGTCACAAAGGGGAAGTACTGACAGCCGGTAGAAGGATCATGGAAAGAGGTATGTACACACCTCCGCCAAGCCCTTCACGGAGGGCCCGTCGACGCCAAATCACCAAATAAACGCGCCGACCTTTTGCCAGTACTTTGACCAGTTTTTCTCCAGCTGTAAGTCCGGACCGAACCAAACTCGAGGAGCTTGACCGGCCCGTCCGTCCAGCTGAGAGGGCCCCGGGAGGAAACTCCCTTCGGCACTTCTCCGCAAGCCGGATGACTTGTCGCAGTTAATTCTGGCCCCTGTCTCCTTCTCGTACGCGTACAAGCGCCTGGTGTACCGCCTCTGTATCCCGCAAAGACTGCGAAAGTCGTTACCGTGTCGGCGTACGCGAAAACCTGGCTCGAGCTCCGCCGGGGCTTTTCAATTCCACGCAGGACCGGACTGCCAGTCGTCCCTTGGCAAAGCGAAGGAGAGAGGCTCCAACGCCAAGACATAAAGGAGAAGACAGTGGACAACACCATCCGGACCGACCTAGATGTGCAGAAAACATGCAAACGACTCCCGTTCACCTGTACGGCCTGGGGAACGTGCAGAAGGCTAATCCGGCAGCACAAATTGAGTTTGAATCCGGCAGCCTGCAGGACGACAGCCAGGTAGCCATGGTCAATCCTATCAAATGCCTTGGACTGATCTAAATTGATCAGCGCGGCCTCATCGTCGTCTTCTACACCCTCTATGATCGTGCGAATCAAGTGCAGGTTGCTCTGAATTGTTCTCCCCTTCTGAAACAAATTAGATCCGGTTCAACAGAAGACTCGGCAACTAAGCTGCAAGCGATTCGTCAGGTCTGGCCAAAATCTTTAACTCTGTGTTTTTAGCAGGGTGTAGACCTGTAATCATTGGTTACTCCCAACCTTCTTGCTTTTCTCGCTGGCGTGATCACGCCCCTGGTGATCCGACCGGGGATGGACCCTGCCGAAACCAGTGGTTGAACACGACAGCCAAGAGCGGGACAAAAAGGTGCGACGTCCTCAAGTACAATTCATAGGGCAAACCATCCAAACCTGGCGACTTGCCACTGCCGACCTTCTTCAAAGCCATGAATTTGCGTCCTCCGTAATCTCCCCTTCGCATGACAACCGCTTCAGCCGGCAAAAGCCGGGGAAAGTCAGCCAAATAGCTGCGAAAGTCCTCGTCACGGAGACCAGGCTCCTTAGAATGGAAATCGGTGTTGAGAAGCACGCCGGAACGCCTCGCACATGTCGTCGGTCGACCCTAGGAGATGTCCCTCCGGGTCGCGTACCTCTCGAATGCACCGGTCGCCGGCTCGGCGAATTTCTTCCTTGGTGCAGTCTCCGCGCCCATTTTCACAGCTTCGGAAGACATCTTGCTTTTAACTTAGCCCTAATTACCCGACCCATGTAGCGCCCGCTAGTCGAACGCTCCGCGCTCCCTGGCGCCAAGGCTATTTCTAGGGAATCCCCACCAGCCTCCGCCCGGGCGAAATTAGCTCTAAGTGTCTTGCCTCCGCAGCCTTATCTAGGGTTGAGCCGCTGGCTATATTTGGTGGCGAAAGACCTAATGGAGTCCTTAAGACTAACCCACCACTTACTCCCAATGACTCGCCCAATTAACGCCCGCTGAACTAGTTTTGTCAGCTGGTCACGAAAGTCCCGCCTGTCCAGTAAGGACTGATTGAACTTCCAATAACCAGCCAACCTAGGCCTAAAATTCTAACACCACACGCAAGTACAAAACGAGTTTGTGGTCCGTAGCCTAACCAGTGGAACGTTGGACATTCTAAGAAGTCTATGTCGGCTTCTCTCACTAACATCCTATCCAGGTACGCAGATACCCGGGTAGAAGGCCGTCTCAGCGTCCACGTCCACATGTTCTTCCGGATGATCGATCCGGTATCTGTCGACGAGACCAAAATCGCCGACAAGATTGACCAGGCTACGATCACCACTCCACCCGCTAGCGCCCCCTCCTCTATCCCATTTGGGGTTAGGGATGGCATTCCAGTCCTTGTAACTAAGATTAGCCGTGTTGAATGCACCATGAAGGGCTCCAACAGCCGAAAGAAAAGAGACACGCTCACCTTGAACATTGGGCGCATAAACCGCAATCAGCCGGAACGACTTGCTTTTCTACTGCAATATCGGCCACGATCAGCCGGCCCTCGGCACCGACATGGACAAGGTCAACCCTCGCGTCCAGGGTACGCTTAACCAGCAAAGAAACACCTCTGGCCCGCCGGCTCCCATATGCTGGAATAAACGACAAAGTCGTCATCCAGCACACACGAGTCGACTTCGCAAACAAAGTGAGTCTCTTGGATCGCGGCCACATCCACGCCGTACGACAAGAGGTCACGAAGCAGGCGAGCCGCTCTTACCTCGATCCCTCAGGCCATACGCATTCAAACTGCTATCTTGATAGACATTTCTTAGGCCTGAAAAAGAGAACAAGAAAACATATTCTAATCACATACGGGGAAAAAATCTCTGGTGGTTGGGACCCCCGACGGACTGTCCTGTGGACCCCGTACCTATATCGGACGTAATTCGTCCGTCTAGGACAATACCGCCGACGTCCGTTGGATAAATTAATTTTACCACCCTATATAAGCAGGGGTGGAGTAAATGGGGAACCTCCCCGAACAATTTTTAGCCATTTTTCTTAGCTCAGAATGTTCTTTGACCATATTTAAATTGGTATAATGCTTCTCTGGACCTCTGCGATGTGGTCCCAGACCCTCAGGTTCCCCCCGGTATTCCCAACCAGGGTGATGACACCTGGGGCCTGGGCAAAGTTCCTCGGGTTCTCCGTAGAGAGACCCTTCACAGAGGTCAATTTTAAAAGAGGCTTCAGTAGCCTTCGTCGCTGGGAAGACCACTCCTCCGAAATATTTTCTGAACCTTCACTGTGTGTCCCCACGCGGGTAGGCATTTTTTTTCTTAGCCCGAGAGGGAGTGGGAGTAGGAGAAGGGGAGGGAGTAGAGCAGGCACTAGCTTTTGCCAAGGGGTCAGTTTAAAAACTGGGGACTGGGAAGCCTTAAGCGGGGAAGCGGGAAGGCTTCTTGCCTTGTCCGCATAAGTCTTTCTCACGGGGGACACCGGTAGTGACGAGCATTTCACTTTATGTACTCTTTCTCTCTCTGCTCCTGCTTCTCTCGCCGCGACTTCGGGCTGTCGTGTTCTTCCTCCGCTTCCTCGTCTCTCCCACGTTTGAGAGACGCTGCCCTTTCCACCTCCATCTCCATACTAGGCGAGGGGCTCTTTTCCCTTCTCTTTGGGAACCCCTTTCCCGGTTGGACTGGAGACTCCTTCACCGGGGTATCCTTCACCGGGGTCTCCTTCATCTTAGCCGGCGTTTTTGCGCAGGTGGCGGCACCTTCGCCGGGGATGGTGTTTTATTCTTCTTCCTGCCCACCACCTGCCACTCGCCGTCCTTGTTGGCAGCTGGAGCCGGTGCTGGTGATGCCGTCTTTGGTGTTGCCAGTTCCTTGGTTTGCCTTGCTCCTGCTGTGGCTGCTTGGCTGGTTGGGCCTTTAGGGCAGGATTCTTGGTGCAGGTTTTTGCTACATGTTCCGCCGCCCCGCAGACCCAACAGCACGGTTTTCTTCCTTCACTAATTATGAATATTATACACCCCCTGCAGGTGAGGATGTTAGGAATTTTGGGAAGGCTTTCCCTCACAGCAGTCACCTGCAGGGTCATGTCGCTCGTTAAGATACCTGCTTTGGACCGTAGCGAGGAAACACAGGCCACCTTTCCATAATGGGCGAAAAGGCACCTATGTGGTCTGCAATGTCCATGGGGACGCTATGCAGGGTAACCTTGATTTTTTTGGTCCCCATATACTCAGTGTGGAGTTGGGAGCGTTTTTGTCTCCAGAACTACCCCAAATTAGTCTTTTGGCTCGTCCGCCGAAGCCACAGACGTCCCATGGCATTGCTCCCCCTCGCCACGGCCCTAGCATTTAGTTTCAGAGCTGATAACGCCTCCTCAAAAACTTCTCTGGTTACTCCCACCAACTTGTGAGTTTTTATGTCTTTTGTTATAAGCGTAATAATACGCAGCACTTCAATTTGTTAGTTGTTCCCGGAACTGGAGACTAGCTCAGTTCCCCTAATATACTGGGTGCATATTTTCCTCATTTCTCAAAGAATTCTTCGTTTTTTATGACGATCTTTCCCCCTCGTCCACCCCGAGGTCGATGGTTTGGGGGATGCTGCTGCTGCTACGGACGCTACGGAGGGACTCGTGGCGGTAGCTGCCAGTCACTCTCCTTCTCCCACCGACGCCATGGTGGGAGGAACCACTCCCCCAGGCCCTTCTGAGGCCATGCCTCCCAAGAGGCCGAAATCCACGGACGCTTGTCTTCTGGTGTCATAAGCCTGTGTCATTACTTTTGCAGTGGCCTGAGTAATGAACTTAGGCTTGGAACAATTGTCCAGAAACAAAGCAATAGTAAGTATCACCAGGAACAGATACTACACTTTGATCCTCTGCCATTTACCACACAACACAAGATTGGGAGGAAATGACTAGTTTTATTTATCTTATATTACAAAGATTATGGCACAAGGCCGAAAAATGGGAGGGGAACAAACTTGGGGTGGTCTTCGTACTCTATCTTATACCTAGCTAATCGGATTCACGACCCATACATACGTTACAATTTTCTCAAACACCATAAGAATTTGTCCATCAACACTCATACATATCGTACACCAAAATACCGCAAAAACCATACCAGGGACCTACAAAACGCCCCAATGTGCTGACAAAAATTTGTACAAAATATATTACAAAAAATAGATTTAAAAATTTGTGCATGAAATGACATGGACAAAGGGGGAAATGAAGAAACAAAATCAAACTAAAAAACAATTTCAAATGAACATCATATACATGGTGTTAGTAAGACCCAAACACACCTGAGCATAATTAAAGAGGTTGCCTATTCTGTCTTAAAAGACAAAATCAAGAAGCACTCTTTCTAAGGAAATTGGAGCAGCAGGGAACAAAAATAAATTGGGACTGGAGAATATATAAGGCTGACCCAGCCGAGAATGAATGGCCAAAATAACAAAGGACAAAGGGGATCTCGAACTGGATCATAACAAAAGCGTTGGAGCCGGGAACAGGCTAGGACAACCTATACACTCACATTAACTAGGTGCACAAAAGAATTTCTACCTTAACCACGGGAGTGGGTTCCAAAGGAATCCCCCTGATGTGATTAGCAGATCTAAAAAAGAAATCAAGGCTAGCCTCGGTCACACGAACCAGGCTCGCTGCATGCATTCACCTTTCGCCAAAGTCTGTCGGGTGCAGTTGCTCGTTCAGTTTCATTCATTTTGAGCTGGTGCTTCGCACACGTGGATTAGATCCTGATCCGAAAGACGACCGCCCCGCAAGACTTCCAGTCAGCGTCGTCCATATCACCATTCTAGCCGAAGCTCAGCAGCGGTTAGAAACACCATCCGCTTCACTCCAGAGTACGGGGGCAACACATTGTCCACAGCGTGTGCGCGATCAATGAGCACGAGTTTCGCGGCGCGATACGAGCAGTCAACCTGCCGACACGCGCCCACAACGGGCGAACGCGCGAACAATGGAAGAAGGCGTGCGCAGACGTCTCCTTAATTCCAAGGTTGCAACGTTCACAATCTGCAAATCCGCCAGGCCCATTGCGAAACGCTTGTCATTGAGAGACAAACCATTCCGAGCTAATCGCCAGGTCAGAGAAAACTCCGGAGAGTTGCTGGAGCCAGTCCGCACCTGGCGCCCAAGACCAATGAGAGCGGTACTCCACTCGACATGCCGAGCTTACTCCACAGCTTATCCTTCACGGCGGCCGCCCTCCACTAATCCCTGATAGAAGATTTTCCTAGGCTGGGAAAGGCTGCTCGGACCGTGGAATGGCTCAAAGCCGCTGAGATTATTTCGAGGAGGAATTCTTGTCGCACCCATGGCCCGACGGCCGGCCATATAGGTCGTGGGCGTGATGCAAGGCAAGGGAACATGTCCCTCACTACCCCGCAACCGATCTTCTCCAACGCGCCTGAGGAATGCCAACCTTGAAGCGAGCACGTGTCTTCGGCGTGTAGGTATCCCCAGACCCCTTGACACGGACGGAGGCAACAGACCCTTGTCGACCATGTGTTTGCGTCCCTCCGCAAAGACAGAATAGCAAACGCTCGAGGCCTTCTCATGATCGTCGCTGAAGATTGACAGCCGGTAAAGGATCATGGAAAGAGGCATAGCAGCACCTCCGCCAAGCCCTTCACGTGGAGAGACCTCGTCGACGCCAAATCTCGACCGACGCGCCGACCTTGCCAGTACTTGGACTAGTTTTTCTCCAGCGTCCGGACCGAACCAAACTCCGAGGAGCTTGACCGGCCCGTCCGTCCAGCTGAAGGGCCCCGGGAGGAAACTCCCTTCCGCACCTAACCGCAAGCCGGATGACTTGGCCCGCAGTTAATTCCACCCCGTTCACCTTCGTACCGTACAAGCGCCTGGTGTACCGCCTCGCGAACCCTGCGGGAGGACACAAAGGTCGTTACGTCATCGGCGTACGCAGAAACCCTGGCTCGAGCTCCGCCAGGGACTGCTTCTAAATTCCGTTTGCGGACCGACCAAGCGTCTCGTCTCCTCAGCCGGCGAAGGGAGGGGCTCCAACGCCAAGACATAAAGGAGAGAAGACAGTGGGACAACCCTGTCGGACCGACCTAGACAGCGCGAAAGCGCCCCGACAGCTTCCCGTTCACCTGTACCACAGCCCGGGGGAGCGATACAGAAGGCTAATCCAGCGGCTGAAGTCGGGTTTGAATCCGGCGGCCTGCAGGACAGCAGCCAGGTAGCTATGGTCAATCCTATCAAATGCCTTGGACTGATCTAAATTGATCAGCGCGGCCTCATCGTCGTCTTCTACACCCTCTATGATCGTGCGAATCAAGCGTGGTGTCACCTCGAATTGTTCTCCTTCACAGAACAAGTCTGATCCGTTCCAACAGAGACTCGGCAACTAGCTGCAAGCGATTCGTCAGGATCTTGGCCAAAATCTTTAACTCTGTGTTTAGCAGAGTTAAGGGCCTGTAATCATCTAGTTCCCTCCCAACCTTCTTGCTCAACAGCGTGATCACGCCCCTGGTGATCCGACTGGGGATGGACCCCCGCCGAAACCAGTGGTTGAACACGACAGCCAAGAGCGGGACAAAAGGTGCGACATCCTCAAGTACAAATTCATAGGGCAAAACCATCCAAACCTGGCGACTTGCCACTGCCGACCTCTTCAAAGCCACGTAGATTTCGTCCTCCGTAATCTCCCCTTCGCAGCTAGCCGCTTCAGCCGGCAAAAGCCGGGGAAAGTCAACAACAGCTGCGAAAGTCCTCGTCACGGAGACCAGGCTCCTTGGTAACCAGGTTCGAAATGCTGCCGGAACGCCTCGCACATGTCGTCGGTCGACCTAAGGAGATGTCCTCCGGGTCGCGTACCTCTCGACGAAACGGGTCGCCGGCTCGAGCATCTTCCCAGCAGTTCCGCGCCCATTTTCACAGCTTCGAAGACATCTTGCTTAACTAGCCCCAATTACCTGGCCCATGTGGAAGTTCTGCCAGTCGAACGCTCCAGCTCCCCACAAGGCTATTTAGGAACTCACCGCCCAGCCTCCACGCCTCCAAGGAAATTAGCTCTAAGTGTCTTTTACCCGCAGCCTTATCTAGGTCGAGCCGCTGGCTATATTTGGTGGCGAAAGACCTAATGGAGTCTCTAGACTAACCCCACCACTTACTCCCAATGACTCGCCCAATTAACGTCACGAATTAGTTTTGTCAGCTGGCCGAAAGTCCTGCCTGTCCAGGCGGACTGGTTGAACTTCCAATAACCAGCCAACCTAGGCCTAAAATCTAACACCACACGGGCACAAACGAGGGCCATAGGATCTGCAGTAGCTCAATTCTAGTGGAACGTTGACATTCTAAGAAGTCTATGTCGGCTTCTCTACTAACACCCTATCCTGTGGGCACGCTGATACCCGGTAGAGGGCCAACTACGCGTCCACGTCCGCTGCTCTCTTCCGGATGATCGACCCGGTATCTGTCGACAGACCAAAAATCGCTGACGTAGATTGACCAGTTACGATCACCACCTACCCGCTAGCGCCCCTCCCTCTATCCATTTGGGGGTTAGAGCGTATTCCAGTCCCCAACTAAGATTAGCCGTGTTGAATGCACCATGAAGGCTCCAACAGCCGAAAGAAAGAGACACGCTCACTCGAACATTGGGCGTGAAATCGCACCAGCTGGAACGACTTGCTTTTCACTGCAATATCGGCCACGACCAGCCGGGCCCTCGGCACTGACATGGGACAAGGTCAACCCTCGCGTCCAGGTACGCTTAACCAGCAAAGAAACACCTCTGGCCCGCCGGCTCCCATATGCTGAATAAACGACAAAGTTGCTAGACAGCACACACGAGTCGACTTCGCAAACAAAGTGAGTCTCTTGGATCGCGGCTACACATCCACGCCGTACGACAAGAGGTCACGAAGCAGGCGAGCCGCCTTGCCCCGATCCCCGCGGGGCCATACGCATTCGAAACTGAGCTATCTTGATAGACATTTCTTAGGCCTGAAAAAAGAGAAACAGAAAAAAACATGCAACAACGGCTCTAATCACATACGGGGAAAAAATCTCTGGTGGCTGGGACCCTACTTGACTGTCCTAGGGACCCCGTACTCATATCGGACGTAATTCGTCCGTCTAGGACAATACTGCCGACGTCCGTTGATAAATACCTCACTGAACCATATAAGCAGGGTGTATAAAACGGGGAACTCCCGAACAATTTTTTTAGCCATTTTTCAGAAGCTCTGGTGAATGTTCTTTGACCATATTTAACGGTATAATGCTTCTGGACCTCTGAAGATAGGTCTCAGACCCTGTTCCCCTATATTCTAAACTAGGGCAGGACACCTGAAGCTGGCAAGTTCGGGTCTTCCGTAGAGAGACCAAGAGGTCAATTTTAAAAGAGGCTTCAGTAGTTTTCGTCGCTGCGAAGACCACCTTCAAAATGGTTGTCCCACTTCATCAGCGTCCTCGCGAGAGGGCATTTTTTTTCTTAGCCCTAGAGTGGGAGACAGTATGTGGGGAGGGCGGGAGCTAGCGCGCAGATTTAGCTAGGTGTGTGTGGGTCAGTTTAAAACTGGGGGACCGGGGCCTGCTGGGGAAGGGTGCCTGCCTGTCCAAAATAAGTCTTTCTCACGGGGACACCAGTGACGAGCATTTCACTTGTACTCTTCTCTCTGCTCCTGCTTC
>JBBBDQ010008291.1:0-35785 GCA_037127315.1 Ascarosepion bandense
CTATGCACTTTACTTGTACTGGTATTGGCTGTATGCGTAAAATGAATGTCTCTATGCTCTTTCCTCATACTGGTATTGGCTGTATGCGTGAATGAATGTCTCTATGCTCTTTCCGTATACTGGTATTGGCTGTATGCGTGAATGAATGTCTTCCCTATGCACTTTCCTTATACTGGTATTGGCTGTATGCGTGAATGAAATGTCTCTATGCTCTTTCCTGTATACTGGCATTGGATTGTATGCGTGAATGAATGTCTCTATGCTCTTTCCTTATACTGGTAATTGGCTATTGTATGCGTGAATGAATGGTCTCCCTATACACTTTCCTTTATATTGGTATTGGCTGTATGCGTGAAAGAATGACTCTATGCACTTTACTTGTACTGGTATTGGCTGTATGCCTGAATGAATGTCTCTATGCTCTTTCCTTGGTTTAGGTGGTGTTGGCTGTATGCGTGAAAGAATGACTCTATGCACTTTACTTGTACTGGTATTGGCTTTGCATGCGTGAATGAATGTCTGTATGAAATTCATTCCTTATAATGGTACTGGCTTGTATGCGTGTAAGGAATAGTCTCTATGCTCTTTTTCCTTATAATGGTATGGGCTGTGTATGCGTGAATGAATGTCTCTATGCTCTTTCCTTATACTGGTATTGGCTGTATGCGTGAATGAATGTCTCTATGCTATTTCCTTATACTGGTATTGGCAAGGGTATGCGGGAAAGAATGACTCTATGCACTTTATTTGTACTGGTATTGGCTGTATGCGTGAATGAATGTCTCTATACACTTTCCTTATACTGGTATTGGCTGTATGCGTGAAAGAATGACTCTATGCACTTTACTTGTACTGGTATTGGCTGTATGCGTGAATGAATGTCTCTATGCTCTTTCCTTATACTGGTATTGGCTGTATGCGTGAAAGAATGACTCTATGCACTTTACTTGTACTGGTATTGGCTCTATGCGTGAATGAATGTCTCTATGCTCTTTCCTTATACTGGTATTGGCTGTATGCGTGAATGAATGTCTCTATGCTCTTTCCTTATACTGGTATTGGCTGTATGCGTGAATGAATGTCTCTATACACATTCCTTATACTGGTATTGGCTGTATGCGTAAAAGAATGACTCTATGCACTTTACTTGTACTGGTATTGGCTGTATGCGTGAATGAATGTCTGTATACGCTTTCCTTCTGCTGGTATTGGCTGTATGCGTGAATGAATGTCTCTATGATCTTTACTTGTACTGGTATTGGCTGTATGCTATAATGAATGCCTCTATGCTCCTCCCTTATACTGGTATTGTCTGTATGCGTGAATGAATGTCTCTATGCTCTTTCCTCATACTGGTATTGGCTGTATGCGTGAATGAATGTCTCTCTGCTCTTTCCTTATACTGGTATTGGCTGTATGCGTGAAAGAATGACTCTATGCACTTTACTTGTACTGGTATTGGCTGTATGCGTGAATGAATGTCTCTATGCTCTTTCCTTATACTGGTATTGGCTGTATGCGTGAATGAATGTCTCTATGATCTTTACTTGTACTGGTATTGGCTGTATGCTTAAATGAATGTCTCTATGCTCTTTCCTCATACTGGTATTGGCTGTATGCGTGAATGAATGTCTCTATGCTCTTTCCTTATACTGGTATTGGCTGTATGCGTGAATGAATGACTCTATGCACTTTACTTGTACTGGTATTGGCTGTATGCGTAAATGAATGTCTCTATGCTCTTTCCTTATACTGGTATTGGCTGTAAGCGTGAATGAATGTCTCTATGCTCTTTCCTCATACTGGTATTGGCTGTATGCGTGAATGAATGAATCTATGCTCTTTCCTTATACTGGTATTGGTTGTATGCGTGAATGAATGACTCTATGCACTTTACTTGTACTGGTATTGGCTGTATGCGTGAATGAATGTCTCTATGCTCTTTCCGTATACTGGTATTGGCTGTATGCGTGAATGAATGTCTCTATGCACTTTCCTTATACTGGTATTGGCTGTATGCGTGAATGAATGTCTCTATGCTCTTTCCGTATACTGGTATTGGCTGTATGCGTGAATGAATGTCTCTATGCTCTTTCCTTATACTGGTATTGGCTGTATGCGTGAATGAATGTCTCTATACACTTTCCTTATACTGGTATTGGCTGTATGCGTGAAAGAATGACTCTATGCACTTTACTTTCACTGGTATTGGCTGTATGCGTGAATGAATGTCTGTATGCTCATTCCTTATAATGGTACTGGCTGTATGCGTGAAGGAATGTCTCTATGCTCTTTCCTTATAATGGTACTGGCTGTATGCGTGAAAGAATGACTCTATGCACTTTACTTGCACTGGTATTGGCTGTATGCGTAAATGAATGTCTCTATGCTCTTTCCTTATACTGGTGTTGGCTGTATGCGTGAAAGAATGACTCTATGCACTTTACTTGTACTGGTATTGGCTGTATGCGTAAATGAATGTCTCTATGCTCTTTCCTTATACTGGTGTTGGCTGTATGCGTGAAAGAATGACTCTATGCACTTTACTTGCACTGGTATTGGCTGTATGCGTGAATGAATGTCTCTATGCTATTTCCTTATACTGGTATTGGCGGTATGCGGGAAAGAATGACTCTATGCACTTTATTTGTACTGGTATTGGCTGTATGCGTGAATGAATGTCTCTATACACTTTCCTTATACTGGTATTGGCTGTATGCGTGAAAGAATGACTCTATGCACTTTACTTGTACTGGTATTGGCTGTATGCGTGAATGAATGTCTCTATGCTCTTTCCTCATACTGGTATTGGCTGTATGCGTGAATGAATGTCTCTATGCTCTTTCCTTATACTGGTATTGGCTCTATGCGTGAAAGAATGACTCTATGCACTTTACTTGTACTGGTATTGGCTCTATGCGTGAATGAATGTCTCTATGCTCTTTCCTTATACTGGTATTGGCTGTATGCGTGAATGAATGTCTCTATGCTCTTTCCTTATACTGGTATTGGCTGTATGCGTGAATGAATATCTCTATACACATTCCTTATACTGGTAGTCAGCTGTATGCGTGAAAGAATGACTCTATGCACTTTTACTTGTACTGGTATTGGTTGCATGCGTGAATGAATGCCTGTATACGCTTTCCTTCTGCTGGTATTGGCTGTATGCGTGAATGAATGTCTCTATGATCTTTACTTGTACTGGTATTGGCTGTATGCTATAATGAATGCCTCTATGCTCTTCCCTTATACTGGTATTGGCTGTATGCGTGAAAGGATGACTCTATGCACTTTACTTGTATCATTGGCTGTATGCGTGAATGAATGTCTCTATGCTCTTTCCTTATACTGGTATTGGCTGTATGCGTGAATGAATGTCTCTATAGTCTTTTCCTACTGGTATTGGCTGTATGCGAGAAAGAATGACTCTATGCACTTTTACTTGTATTGGTATTGGCTGTATAAGTGAATGAATGTCTCTATGCTCTTTCCTTATTTTGGTATTGGCTGTATGCGTGAAAGAATGACTTATGCACTTTTACTTGTACTGGTATTGGCTGTATGCGTGAATGAATGTCTCTATGTTCTTTCCTTATACTTGTATTGGCTGGGTTTGCGTGAATGAATGACTCTATGCTCTTTCCTTATACTGGTATTGGCTGTATGCGTGGAATGAATGTCTCTATACGCTTTCCTTTATACTGGTATTACAAAGGGTGTGAAAAGAATGACTCTATGCACTTTACTTGTACTGGTATTGGCTGTATGCGTGAATGAATGTCTCTATGCTCTTTCCTTATACTGGTATTGGCTGTATGCGTGAATGAATGTCTCTATGATCTTTACTTGTACTGGTATTGTAAATGAATGTCTCTATGCTCTTTCTCATACTGGTATTGGCTGTATGCGTGAATGAATGTCTCTATGCTCTTTCCTTATACTGGTATTGGCTGTATGCGTGAATGAACTCTATGCACTTACTTGTACTGGTATTGGCTGTATGCGTAAATGAATGTCTCTATGTTCTTCCTTTATACTGGTATTGGTTGTATGCGTGAATGAATGTCTCTATGCTCTTTCCTCATACTGGTATTGGCTGTATAAGGGTGAATGAATGTCTCTATGATCTTTACTTGTACTGGTATTGGCTGTATGCGTAAATGAATGCTCCTATGCTCTTCCCTCATACTGGTATTGGCTGTATGCGTGAATGAATGTCTTCATGCTCTTTCCTTATACTGGTATTGGCTGTATGCGTGAATGAATACTATGCTCTTTCCTTATACTGGTATTGGCTGTATGCGTGAATGAATGTCTTTATGATCTTTACTTGTACTGGTATTAGCTGTAAGTGTAAATGAATGTCTCTATGCTCTTTCCTCATACTGGTATTGGCTGTATGCTTGAATGAATGTCTCTATGCTCTTTCCTTATACTGGTATTGGCTGTATGCGTGAATGAATGACTCTATGCACTTTACTTGTACTGGTATTGGCTGTATGCGTAAATGTCTCTATGCTCTTTCCTTTATACTGTATTGGCTGTATGTGTGAATGAATGACTCTATGCTCTTTCCTTATTAGTTTTTGGTATTGGTTGTATGCGTGAATGAATGACTCTATGCACTTTACTTGTACTGGCTGTATGCGTACGAATGTCTCTATGCTCTTTCCCTCTCATACTGGTATTGGCTGTATGCGTGAAAGGATGACTCTATGCACTTTACTTGTACTGGTATTGGCTGTATGCGTGAATGAATGTCTCTATGCTCTTTCCTTATACTGGTATTGGCTGTATGCGTGAATGAATGTCTCTATAGTCTTTCCTTATACTGGTATTGGCTGTATGCGAGAAAGAATGACTCAAGTGCACTTTACTTGTATTGGTATTGGCTGTATGCGTAAATGAATGTCTCTATGCTCTTTCCTTATTTTGTATTGGCTGTATGCGTGAAAGAATGACTCTATGCACTTTACTTGTACTGGTATTGGCTGTATGCGTGAATGAATGTCTCTATGTTCTTTCCTTATACTGGTATTGGCTGTTTGCGTGAATGAATGACTCTATGCTCTTCCTTATACTGGTATTGGCTGTATGTGTGAATGAATGCTCCTATACGCTTTCC
The DNA here is from genome assembly GCA_037127315.1 of Ascarosepion bandense. NCBI lineage: Eukaryota > Metazoa > Mollusca > Cephalopoda > Sepiida > Sepiidae > Ascarosepion > Ascarosepion bandense. The sequence goes on from JBBBDQ010008291.1 coordinate 5,129, forward strand.
TTATACTAAGTGCTGGCTGTATGCGTGAAAGAATGACTCTATGCACTTTACTTGTACTGGTATTGGCTGTATGCGTGAATGAATGTCTCTATGCTCTTTCCTTATACTGGTATTGCTGTATAGTGTGAATGAATGTCTCTATGATCTTTACTTGTACTGGTATTGGCTGTATGTGAATGAATGTCTCTATGCTCTTTCCTCATAATTGGTATTGGCTGTATGTGAATGAATGTCTCTGTGCTCTTTCCTTATACTGGTATTGGCTGTATGCGTGAATGAATGACTCTATGCACTTTACTTGTACTGGTATTGGCTGTATGCGTAAATGGAATGTCTCTATGCTCTTTCCTTATACTGGTATTGGCTGCGTGAATGAATGTCTCTATGCTCTTTCCTCATACTGGTATTGGCTGTATGCGTGAATGAATGTCTCTATGATCTTTACTTGTACTGGTATTGGCTGTATGCGTAAATGAATGTCTCTATGCTCTTTCCTCATACTGGTATTGGCTGTATGCGTGAATGAATGTCTCTATGCTCTTTCCTTATACTGGTATTGGCTGTATGCGTGAATGAATGTCTCTATGCTCTTTCCTTATACTGGTATTGGCTGTATGTGAATGAATGTCTCTATGATCTTTACTTGTACTGGTATTGGCTGTATGCGTAAATGAATGTCTCTATGCTCTTTCCTCATACTGGTATTGGCTGTATGCTTGAATGAATGTCTCTATGCCTTTTCCTTATACTGGTATTGGCTGTATGCGTGAATGAATGACTCTATGCAATCTTACTTGTACTGGTATTGGCTGTATGCGTAAATGAATGTCTCTATGCTCTTTCCTTATACTGGTATTGGCTGTATGCGGAATGAATGACTCTATGCTCTTTCCTTTATACTGGTATTGGTTGTATGCGTGAATGAATGACTCTATGCACTTTACTTGTACTGGTATTGGCTGTATGCGTAAATGAATGTCTCTATGCTCTTTCCTCATACTGGTATTGGCTGTATGCGTGAATGAATGACTCTATGCCTTTTCCTTATACTGGTATTGGTTGTATGCGTGAATGCGAATGACTCTATGCACTTTACTTTGTAATTGGTATTGGCTGTATGCGTGTAAAATGAATGTTCCCTATGCTCTTTCCTCATACTGGTATTGGCTGTATGCGTGAATGAATGACTCCTGCGCTCTTTCCTTATACTGTATTGGTTGTATGCGTGAATGAATGACTCTATGCACTTTACTTGTACTGGTATTGGCTGTATGCGTGAATGAATGTCTCTATGCTCTTTCCGTATACTGGTATTGCATGCGTGAATGAATGTCTCTATGCACTTTCCTTATACTGGTATTGGCTGTATGCGTGAATGAATGTTCCTATGCTCTTTCCTTATACTGGTATTGGCTGTATGCGTGAATGAATGTCTCTATGCTCTTTCCTTATACTGGTATTGGCTGTATGCGTGAATGAATGTCTCTATGCTCTTTCCTTATACTGGTATTGGCTGTATGCGTGAAAGAATGACTCTATGCACTTTACTTGTACTGGTATTGGCTGTATGCGTGAATGAATGTCTCTATGTTTCTTTCCGTATACTGGTATTGGCTGTATGCGTGAATGAATGTCTCTATGCACTTTCCTTATACTGGTATTGGCTGTATGCGTGAATGAATGTCTCTATGCTCTTTCCTTATACTGGTATTGGCTGTATGCGTGAATGAATGTCTCTATGCCTTTTCCTTATACTGGTATTGGCTGTATGCGTGAAAGAATGACTCTATGCACTTTACTTGCACTGGTATTGGTTGTATGCCTGAATGAATGTCTCTATGCTCTTTCCTTATACTGGTGTTGGCTGTATGCGTGAAAGAATGACTCTATGCACTTTACTTGTACTGGTATTGGCTGTATGTGAATGAATGTCTGTATGCTCATTCCTTATAATGGTACTGGTTTATGCGTGAAGGAATGTCTCTATGCTCTTTCCTTATAATGGTATAGGCTGTATGCGTGAATGAATGTCTCTATGTCTTTCCTTATACTGGTATTGGCTGTGTATGCGTGAATGAATGTCTCTATGCACTTTCCTTATACTGGTAATGGCTGTATGCGTGAATGAATGTCTCTATGCACTTTCCTTATACTGGTAATGGCTGTAGAAAGAATGACTCTATACTTTACTTTTGGTATTGGCTGTATACGTAAATGAATGTCTCTATGCTCTTTCCTTATACTGGTATTGGCTGTATGCCGTGAAAGAATGACTCTATGCAATTTCCTTATGCTGGTATTGGCTGTATGCGTGGATAAGATATCTCTGTACTTTCCTTATGCTGCTGGTATTGGCTGTATGCGTATTGAAAGAATGACTCTATGCCTTTACTTGCACTGGTATTGGCTGTATACGTAAGTGAATGTCTCTATGCTCTTTCCTTATACTGGTGTTGGCTGTATGCGTGAAAGAATGACTCTATGCACTTTACTTGCACTTGTATTGGCTGTATGCGTAAATGAATGTCTCTATGCTCTTCTGTGTCTGGTGTTGGCTGTATGCGTGAAAGAATGACTCTATACTTTACTTGCACTGGTATTGGCTGTATGCGTAAATGAATGTCTGTATGCTCATTTCTTATAATGGTACTGGCTGTATACGTGAATAGATGTCTATACACTTTCCTTATACTGGTATTGGCTGTGCGTGAAAGAATGACTCTGCACTTTGCCCATGGTATTGGCTGTATGCGTAAATGAATGTCTCTATGCTCTTTCCTTATACTGGTGTTGTGGCTGTATGCGTGAAAGAATGACTCTATGCACTTTACTTGCACTGGTATTGGCTGTATGCGTAAATGAATGTCTCTATATGCTCTTTCCTTATACTGGTGTTGGCTGTATGCGTGAAAGAATGACTCATACTTTACTTGTACTGGTATTGGCTGTATGCGTAAATGAATTGTCTCTATGCTCTTTCCTTATACTGGTGTTGGCTGTGCGTGAAATGACTCTTACCTTTACTTGCACTGGTATTGGCTGTATGCATAAATGAATGTCTCTATACTCTTTCCTTATACTGGTGTTTGGCTGTATGCGTGAAAGAATGACTCTATGCACTTTACTTGTACTGGTATTGGCTGTATGCGTGAATGAATGTCTCTATGCTCTTTCCTTATACTGGTGTTGGCTGTATGCGTGAAAGAATGACTCTATGCTACTTTTTAGTATTGGCTGTATGCGTAAATGAATGTCTCTATGTCTTTTTCCTTATACTGGTGTTGGCTGTATGCGTGAAGAAATGACTCTGTACTCTTTGCTTGCACTGCTATTGGCTGTATGCGTGAATGAATGTCTCTATGCTCTTTCCTTATACTGGTGTTGGCTGTATGCGTGAAAGAATGACTCTATGCACTTTACTTGCACTGGTATTGGCTGTATGCGTAAATGAATGTCTCTATGCTCTTTCCTTATACTGGTGTTGGCTGCATGCGTGAAAGAATGACTCTATGCACTTTACTTGCACTGGTATTGGCTGTATGCGTAAATGAATGTCTCTATGCTCTTTCCATATACTGGTGTTGGCTGTATGCGTGAAAGAATGACTCTATGCACTTTACTTGCACTGGTATTGGCTGTATGCGTGAATGAATGTCTCTATGCTCTTTCCTTATACTGGTGTTGGCTGTATGCGTGAAAGAATGACTCTATGCACTTTACTTGCACTGGTATTGGCTGTATGCGTAAATGAATGTCTCTATGCTCTTTCCTTATACTGGTGTTGGCTGTATGCGTGAAAGAATTGACTCTATACTTTTTACTTGCACTGGTATTGGCTGTATGCGTGAATGAATGTCTCTATGCTCTTTCCTTATACTGGTGTTGGCTGTATGCGTGAAAGAATGACTCTATGCACTTTACTTGCACTGGTATTGGCTGTATGCGTAAATGAATGTCTCTATGCTCTTTCCTTATACTGGTGTTGGCTGCATGCGTGAAAGAATGACTCTATGCACTTTACTTGCACTGGTATTGGCTGTATGCGTAAATGAATGTCTCTATGCTCTTTCCTTATACTGGTGTTGGCTGTATGCGTGAAAGAATGACTCTATGCACTTTGCACTGGTATTGGCTGTATGCGTAAATGAATGTCTCTATGCTCTTTCCTTATACTGGTGTTGGCTGCATGCGTGAAAGAATGACTCTATGCACTTTACTTGCACTGGTATTGGCTGTATGCGTAAATGAATGTCTCTATGCTCTTTCCTTATACTGGTGTTGGCTGCATGCGTGAAAGAATGACTCTATGCACTTTACTTGCACTGGTATTGGCTGTATGCGTAAATGAATGTCTCTATGCTCTTTCTTATACTGGTGTTGGCTGTATGCGTGAAAGAATGACTCTATGCCTTTACTTGCACTGTGATATTGGCTGTATGCGTAAATGAATGTCTCTATGCTCTTTCCTTATACTGGTGTTGGCTGCATGCGTGAAAGAATGACTCTATGCACTTTACTTGCACTGGTATTGGCTGTATGCGTAAATGAATGTCTCTATGCTCTTTCCTTATACTGGTGTTGGCTGCATGCGTGAAAGAATGACTCTATGCACTTTACTTGCACTGGTATTGGCTGTATGCGTAAATGAATGTCTCTATGCTCTTTCCTTATACTGGTGTTGTGGCTGTATGCGTGAAAGAATGACTCTGCAGCACTTGCACTGGTATTGGCTGTATACGTAAATGAATGTCTCTATGCTCTTTCCTTATACTGGTGTTGGCTGCATGCGTGAAAGAATGACTCTATGCACTTTACTTGCACTGGTATTGGCTGTATGCGTAAATGAATGTCTCTATGCTCTTTGCTTATACTGGTGTTGGCTGTATGCGTGAAAGAATGACTCTATGCACTTTACTTGCACTGGTATTGGCTGTATGCGTAAATGAATGTCTCTATGCTCTTTCCTTATACTGGTGTTGGCTGCATGCGTGAAAGAATGACTCTATGCACTTTACTTGCACTGGTATTGGCTGTATGCGTAAATGAATGTCTCTATGCTCTTTCATATACTGGTGTTGGCTGTATGCGTGAAAAGAATGACTCTATGCACTTTACTTGCACTGGTATTGGCTGTTATGCGTGAATGAATGTCTCTATGCTCTTTCCTTATACTGGTGTTGGCTGTATGCGTGAGAAAGAATGACTCTATGCACTTTACTTGCACTGGTATTGGCTGTATGCGTAAATGAATGTCTCTATGCTCTTTCCTTATGCTGGTGTTGGCTGTATGCGTGAAAGAATGACTCTATACTTTACTTGCACTGGTATTGGCTGTATGCGTGAATGAATGTCTCTATGCTCTTTCCTTATACTGGTGTTGGCTGTATGCGTGAAAGAATGACTCTATGCACTTTACTTGCACTGGTATTGGCTGTATGCGTAAATGAATGTCTCTATGCTCTTTCCTTATACTGGTGTTGGCTGCATGCATTGAAAGAATGACTCTATGCACTTTACTTGCACTGGTATTGGCTGTATGCGTAAATGAATGTCTCTATGCTCTTTCCTTATACTGGTGTTGGCTGTATGCGTGAAATGACTCTATGCACTTTACTTGCACTGGTATTGGCTGTATGCGTAAATGAATGTCTCTATGGCTCTTTCCTTATACTGGTGTTGGCTGTATGCGTGAAAGAATGACTCTATGCACTTTACTTGCACTGGTATTGGCTGTATGCGTGAATGAATGTCTCTATGCTCTTTCCTTATACTGGTGTTGGCTGTATGCGTGGAAAAGAATGACTCTATGCACTTTACTTGCACTGGTATTGGCTGTATGCGTGAATGAATGTCTCTACGCTCTTTCCTTATACTGGTGTTGGCTGTATGCGTGAAAGAATGACTCTATGCACTTTACTTGCACTGGTATTGGCTGTATGCGTAAATGAATGTCTCTATGCTCTTTCCTTATACTGGTGTTGGCTGTATGCGTGAAAGAATGACTCTATGCACTTTCCTTATACTGGTGTTGGCTGTATGCGTGAAAGAATGACTCTATGCACTTTACTTGCACTGGTATTGGCTGTATGCGTGAATGAATGTCTCTATGCTCTTTCCTTATACTGGTGTTGGCTGTATGCGTGAAAGAATGACTCTATGCACTTTACTTGCACTGGTATTGGCTGTATGCGTAAATGAATGTCTCTATGCTCTTTCCTTATGCTGGTGTTGGCTGCATGCGTGAAAGAATGACTCTATGCACTTTACTTGCACTGGTATTGGCTGTATGCGTAAATGAATGTCTCTATGCTCTTTCCTTATGCTGGTGTTGGCTGTATGCGTGAAAGAATGACTCTATGCACTTTACTTGCACTGGTATTGGCTGTATGCGTAAATGAATGTCTCTATGCTCTTTCCTTATATGGTGTTGGCTGTATGCGTGAAAGAATGACTCTATGCACTTTACTTGCACTGGTATTGGCTGTATGCGTAAATGAATGTCTCTATGCTCTTTCCTTATACTGGTGTTGGCTGTATGCGTGAAAGAATGACTCTATACACTTTACTTGCACTGGTATTGGCTGTATGCGTAAATGAATGTCTCTATGCTCTTTCCTTATACTGGTGTTGGCTGTATGCGTGAAAGAATGACTCTATGCACTTTACTTGCACTGGTATTGGCTGTATGCGTGAATGAATGTCTCTATGCTCTTTCCTTATACTGGTGTTGGCTGTATGCGTGAAAGAATGACTCTATGCACTTTACTTGTACTGGTATTGGCTGCCGTAAATGAATGTCTCTATGCTCTTTCCTTATACTGGTGTTGGCTGTATGTGGAAAAGAATGACTCTATGCACTTTACTTGCTGGTATTGGCTGTAGCTGCATCATCGATGTCTCTATGCTCTTTCCTTATACTGGTGTTGGCTGCATGCGTGAAAGAATGACTCTATGCACTTTACTTGCACTGGTATTGGCTGTATGCGTAAATGAATGTCTCTATGCTCTTTCCTTATACTGGTGTTGGCTGTATGCGTGAAGAATGACTCTATGCACTTTACTTGTACTGGTATTGGCTGTATGCGTAAATATGAATGTCTCTTTATGTCTTTCCTTATACTGGTGTTGGCTGTATGCGTGAAAGAATGACTCTATACACTTGCACTGGTATTGGCTGTATGCGTAAATAGATATCTCTATGCTCTTTCCTTATGTGGTGTTGGCTGTATGCGTGAAAGAATGACTCTATACACTTTACTTGTACTGGTATTGGCTGTATGCGTGAATGAATGTCTCTATGCTCTTTCCTTATACTGGTGTTGGCTGTATGCGTAGAAAGAATGATTCTATGCACTTTACTTGCACTGGTATTGGCTGTATGCGTAAATGAATGTCTCTATGCTCTTTCCTTATACTGGTGTTGGCTGTATGCGTGAAAGAATGACTCTATGCACTTTACTTGCACTGGTATTGGCTGTATGCGTAAATGAATGTCTCTATGCTCTTTCCTTATACTAGTGTTGGCTGTGTGCGTGAAAGAATGACTCTATGCACTTTACTTGTACTGGTATTGGCTGTATGCGTAAATGAATGTCTCTATGCTATTTCCTTATACTGGTGTTGGCTGTATGCGTGAAAGAATGACTCTATGCACTTTACTTGTACTGGTATTGGCTGTATGCGTGAATGAATGTCTCTATGCTATTTCCTTATACTGGTATTGTTGGCTGTATGCGTGAAAGAAATGACTCTATGCGCACTTGTACTGGTATTGGCTGTATGCGTAAATGAATGTCTCTGTCTTTCCTTATACTGGTGTTGGCTGTGTGCGTGAAAGAGCGGCTCTACTTCCACTTTACTTGCACTGGTATTGGCTGTATGCGTAAATGAATGTCTCTATGCTATTTCCTTATACTGGTGTTGGCTGTATGCGTGAAAGAATGACTCTATACACTTTACTTTGCTGGTATTGGCTGTATGCGTAAATGAATGTCTCTATGCTATTTCCTTATGCTGGTATTGTGGCTGTATGCGTGGAAAAGAATGACTCTCTTGCACTTTACTTGTACTGGTATTGGCTGTATGCATGAATGAATGTCTCTGTGCTATTTCCTTATGCTGGTGTTGGCTGTATGCGTGAAAGAATGACTCACTGCACTTTACTTGTACTGGTATTGGCTGTATGCATGAAAATGGAATGTCTCTATATCTTTCCATATACTGGTGTTGGCTGTGTGTGCAGAAATGAAAGAATGACTCTATGCCTTTACTTGTACTGGTATTGGCTGTATGCGTAAATGAATGTCTCTATGCTATTTCCTTATACTGGTGTTGGCTGTATGCGTGAAAGAATGACTCTATGCCTTTACTTGTACTGGTATTGGCTGTGTGCGTGAATGAATGTCTCTGTACTATTTCCTTATACTGGTGTTGGCTGTATGCGTGAAAGAATGACTCTGTACGCTGCTTGTACTGGTATTGGCTGTATGCGTAAATGAATGTCTCTATGTGCTGCCCTTATACTGGTGTTGGCTGTGTGCGTGAAAGAATGACTCTATGCACTTTACTTGCACTGGTATTGGCTGTAGCCGTAAATGAATGTCTCTATGCTGTTCCTTATACTGGTGGCTGTATGCGTGAAAGAATGACTCTGTGCACTTTGCTGCTGGTATTGGCTGTATGCATGAATGAATGTCTCTATGCTCTTTGTATACTGGTGTTGGCTGCATGCGTAGAAAGAATGACTCTATGCACTTTACTTGCACTGGTATTGGCTGTATGCGTAAATGAATGTCTCTATGCTCTTTCCTTATACTGGTGTTGGCTGTATGCGTGAAAAGAATGACTCTATGCACTTTACTTACTGGTATTGGCTGTATGCGTAAATGAATGTCTCTATGCTCTTTGCTTATGCTGGTGTTGGCTGTAGCACGTGAAAGAATGACTCTATACACTTTGCCCACTGGTATTGTGCATACGTAAATGAATGTCTCTATGCTCTTTCCTTATATGGTGTGTATGCGTGAAAGAATGACTCTATACTTACTTGTACTGGTATTGGCTGTATGCCTGAATGAATATCTCTATGTATTTCCTTATACTGGTATTGGCTGTATGCGTGTGAAGAATGACTCTATGCACTTTACTTGTGGTATTGGCTGTATGCGTAAATAGATGTCTCTATGTCTTTCCTTATACTGGTGTTGGCTGTATGCCGTGAAAGAATGACTCTATGCACTTTACTTGCACTGGTATTGGCTGTATGCGTAGGCAGATGTCTCTATGCTATTTCCTTATACTGGTGTTGGCTGCATACATGGAAAAGAATGACTTTATGCTTTACTTGTACTGGTATTGGCTGTATGCGTAAATGAATGTCTCTATGCTCTTTCCTTATGTGGTGTTGGCTGCATGCGTGAAAGAATGACTCTATGCACTTTACTTGCCACTGGTATTGGCTGTATGCGTAAATGAATGTCTCTATGCTCTTTCCTTATACTGGTGTTGGCTGCATGCGTGAAAGAATGACTCTGTGCACTTTACTTTTTTGGTATTGGCTGTATGCGTAAATGAATGTCTCTATGCTATTTCCTTATACTGGTATTTGGCTGCATTATGCGTGAAAGAATGACTCTATGCACTTTACTTGTGCTGGTATTGGCTGTATGCGTAAATGAATGTCTCTATGCTCTTTCCTTATACTGGTGTTGGCTGTATGCGTGAAAGAATGACTCTATGCACTTTACTTGTACTGGTATTGGCTGTATGCGTAAATGAATGTCTCTATGTCTTTCCTTATACTGGTGTTGGCTGTCGGCAGAAAGAATGACTCTATGCGCCTAGCACTGGTATTAGCTGTATGCGTAAATGAATGTCTCTATGCTCTTTCCTTATACTGGTGTTGGCTGTATGCGTGAAAGAATGACTCTATGCACATTACTTGCTGGTATTGGCTGTATGCGTAAATGAATGTCTCTGTACTATTTCCTTATACTGGTGTTGGCTGTATGCGTGAAAAGAATGACTCTATGCCACTTTCCTTATACTGGTATTGGCTGTATGCGTGAAAGAATGACTCTATGCCTTTACTTGTGCTGGTATTGGCTGTATGCATGCAAATGAATGTCTCTACACTCTTTCCTTATACTGGTGTTGGCTGCATGCGTGAAAGAATGACTCTATGCACTTTACTTGCTAGTATTGGCTGTAAATAGATGTCTCTATGCTATTTCCTTATACTGGTGTTGGCTGTATGCGTGAAAGAATGACTCTATGCACTTTACTTGTACTGGTATTGGCTGTATGCATGGAATGAATGTCTCTATACTCTTTCCTTATACTGGTGTTGGCTGTATGCAATGAAAGAATGACTCTATGCACTTTACTTGTACTGGTATTGGCTGTATGCGTAAATGAATGTCTCTATACTCTTTCCTTATACTGGTGTTGGCTGTAGCCGTGAAAGAATGACTCTATGCACTTTACTTGCACTGTAGTATTGGCTGTATGCGTAAATGAATGTCTCTATGCTCTTTCCTTATACTGGTGTTGGCTGTATGCGTGAAAGAATGACTCTATACTTTACTTGTACTGGTAATGGCTGCATGCGTAAATAGATGTCTCTATGTCTTTCCTTATACTGGTGTTGGCTGTATGCGTGAAAGAATGACTCTATGCACTTTACTTGCACTGGTATTGGCTGTATACGTAAATGAATGTCTCTATGCTCTTTCCCTTATACTGGTGTTGGCTGTATGCGTGAAAGAATGACTCTATGCACTTTACTTGTACTGGTAATGGCTGTATGCGTAAATGAATGTCTCTATGCTCACTTTCCTTATACTGGTGTTGGCTGTATGCGTGAAAAGAATGACTCTATGCACTTTACTTGTACTGGTAGTAGCTGTATGCGTAAATGAATGTCTCTATACTCTTTCCTTATACTGGTGTTGGCTGTATGCGTGAAAGAATGACTCTATGCACTTTACTGGTATTGGCTGTATGCGTAAATGAATGTCTCTATGCTCTTTCCTTATATGGCTGTTGGCTGCATGCGTGAAAAAAGAGCGAAAGCTCTATGCACTTTACTTGCACTGGTATTGGCTGTATGCGTAAATGAATGTCTCTATACTATTTCCTTATACTGGTATTGGCTGTATGCGTGAAATAATGACTCTATGCACTTTTGCACTGGTATTGGCTGTATGCGTAAATAGAATGTCTCTATGCTCTTTCCTTATACTGGTGTTGGCTGTATGTATGCGTGAAAGAACTGACTCTATGCACTTTACTTGCACTGGTATTGGCTGTATGCGTAAATGAATGTCTCTATGCTCTTTCCTTATACTGGTGTTGGCTGTATGCGTGAAAGAATGACTCTATGCACTTTACTTGTACTGGTAATGGCTGTATGCGTAAATGAATGTCTCTATGCTCTTTCCTTATACTGGTGTTGGCTGTATGCGTGAAAGAATGACTCTATGCACTTTACTTGCACTGGTATTGGCTGTATGCGTAAATGAATGTCTCTATGCTCTTTCCTTATACTGGTGTTGGCTGTATGCGTGAAAGAATGACTCTATACACACTTTACTTGCTGGTATTGGCTGTATGCGTAAATGAATGTCTCTATGCTCTTCTTATACTGGTGTTGGCTGTATGCGTGAAAAAATGACTCTATGCACTGCTTGCACTGGTATTGGCTGTATGCGTAAATGAATGTCTCTATATCTTTCCTTATACTGGTGTTGGCTGTATACGTGGAAAAGAATGACTCTATGCACTTTACTTGCACTGGTATTGGCTGTATGCGTAAATGAATGTCTCTATGCTCTTTCCTTATACTGGTGTTGGCTGTATGCGTGAAAGAATGACTCTATACTTTACTTGCACTGGTATTGGCTGTATGCGTAAATGAATGTCTCTATGCTCTTTCCTTATACTGGTGTTGGCTGTGGCAAATGAAAGAATGACTCTATACACTTTACTTGTACTGGTATTGGCTGTATGCGTAAATGAATGTCTCTATGCTCTTTCCTTATACTGGTGTTGGCTGTATGCGTGAAAGAATGACTCTATGCGCTTTACTTGTACTGAATGTTGGCTGTATGTGCAATAAATGAATGTCTCTATGCTCTTTCCTTATATACTGGTGTTGGCTGTATGCGTGAAAAGAATGACTCTATACCTTTACTTGTACTGGTATTGGCTGTACGTGAATGAATGTCTCTATGCTCTTTTCCTTATACTGGTGTTGGCTGCATGCGTGAAAGAATGACTCTATGCACTTTACTTGCACTGGTATTGGCTGTATGCGTAAATGAATGTCTCTATGCTATTTCCTTATACTGGTGTTGGCTGTGGCAAGCCAAGAAAGAATGACTCTATACTTCTTGTACTAGTATTGGCTGTGTGTAATGAATGTCTCTATGCTCTTTCCTTATACTGGTGTTGGCTGTATGCGTGAAAGAATGACTCTCTATGCCTTACTTGCACTGGTATTGGCTGTATACGTGAATGAATGTGTCTCTATGCTCTCTTTTCCTTATACTGGTGTTGGCTGTATGCGTGAAAGAATGACTCTATGCACTTTACTTGCACTGTTGGCTGTATGCGTAAATGAATGTCTCTGTACTCTTTCCTTATACTGGTGTTGGCTGTATGCGTGAAATGACTCTATACTTTACTTGCACTGGTATTGGCTGTATGCGTAAATGAATGTCTCTATGCTCTTTCCTTATACTGGTATTGGCTGCTTGTACGTAAATGAATGTCTCTATGTCTTTCCTTATACTGGTGTTGGCTGTATGCGTGAAAGAATGACTCTATGCACTTTACTTGCACTGGTATTGGCTGTATGCGTAAATGAATGTCTCTATGCTCTTTCCTTATACTGGTGTTGGCTGCATGCGTGAAAGAATGACTCTATGCACTTTGCTTGCTGGTATTGGCTGTATATGCGTAAATGAATGTCTCTATGCTCTTTCCTTATACTGGTGTTGGCTGCATGCGTGAAAAGGAGGCTAGCTCTATGCACTTTACTTGCACTGGTATTGGCTGTATGCGTAAATGAATGTCTCTGTCTCTTTCCTTATACTGGTGTTGGCTGCATACATGCAGAAAGAATGACTCTATGCACTTTACTTGCACTGGTATTGGCTGTATGCGTAAATGAATGTCTCTATGCTCTTTCCTTATACTGGCATTTGGCTGTATGCGTGAAAGAATGACTCTATGCACTTTACTTGCACTGGTATTGTGGCTGTATGCGTAAATGAATGTCTCTATGCTCTTTCCTTATACTGGTGTTGGCTGTATGCGTGAAAGAATGACTCTATGCACTTTACTTGCACTGGTATTGGCTGTATGCGTAAATGAATGTCTCTATGCTCTTTCCTTACTGGTGTTGGCTGCATGCGTGAAAGAATGACTCTATGCACTTTACTTGCACTGGTATTGGCTGTATGCGTAAATGAATGTCTCTATGCTCTTTCCTTATACTGGTGTTGGCTGTATGCGTGAAAGAATGACTCTATGCACTTACTTGCACTGGTATTGGCTGTATGCGTAAATGAATGTCTCTATGCTCTTTCCTTATACTGGTGTTGGCTGTATACGTGAAAGAATGACTCTATGCACTTTACTTGCACTGGTATTGGCTGTATGCGTAAATGAATGTCTCTGTCTTTCCTTTCCTTATACTGGTGTTGGCTGCATGCGTGAAAGAGAGAATGACTCTATGCACTTTACTTGCACTGGTATTGGCTGTATGCGTAAATGAATGTCTCCCTATGTCTTTCCTTATACTGGTGTTGGCTGTATGCGTGAAAGAATGACTCTATGCACTTTACTTGCTGGTATTGGCTGTATGCGTAAATGAATGTCTCTATGCTCTTTCCTTATACTGGTGTTGGCTGCATGCGTGAAAGGGCGGCTCTATGCACTTTACTTGCACTGGTATTGGCTGTATGCGTAAATGAATGTCTCTATGCTCTTTCCTTATACTGGTGTTGGCTGCATGCGTGAGAATGACTCTATGCACTTTACTTGCACTGGTGATAGCTGTATGCGTAAATGAATGTCTGTATCTTTCCTTATACTGGTGTTGGCTGTATGCGTGAAAGAATGACTCTATGCACTTTACTTGCACTGGTATTGGCTGTATGTGCGTAAATGAATGTCTCTATGCTCTTTCCTTATACTGGTGTTGGCTGCATGTACGTGAAAGAATGACTCTATGCACTTTACTTGCACTGGTATTGGCTGTATGCGTAAATGAATGTCTCTATGCTCTTTCCTTATACTGGTGTTGGCTGTATGCGTGAAAGAATGACTCTATGCACTTTTACTTGTACTGGTATTGGCTGTATGCGTAAATGAATGTCTCTATGCTCTTTTACCCTGGTGTTGGCTGTATGCGTGAAAGAATGACTCTATGCACTTTACTTGCACTGGTATTGGCTGTATGCGTAAATGAATGTCTCTATGCTCTTTCCTTATACTGGTGTTGGCTGCACGTAAATGAAAGAATGACTCTATGCACTTTACTTGCACTGGTATTGGCTGTATGCGTAAATAGATGTCTCTATGCTCTTTCCTTATACTGGTGTTGGCTGTATGCGTGAAAGAATGACTCTATGCACTTTACTTGCACTGGTATTGGCTGTATACGTAAATGAATGTCTCTATGCTCTTTCCTTATACTGGTGTTGGCTGCATGCGTGAAAGAATGACTCTATGCACTTTTTACTTGCACTGGTATTGGCTGTATGCGTAAATGAATGTCTCTATGCTCTTTCCTTATACTGGTGTTGGCTGCATGCGTGAAAGAATGACTCTATGCACTTTACTTGCACTGGTATTGGCTGTATGCGTAAATAGATGTCTCTATGCTCTTTCCTTATACTGGTGTTGGCTGTATGCGTGAAAGAATGACTCTATGCACTTTACTTGTACTGGTATTGGCTGTATGCGTAAATGAATGTCTCTATGCTCTTTCCTTATACTGGTGTTGGCTGTATGCGTGAAAGAATGACTCTATGCACTTTGCTTGCACTGGTATTGGCTGTATGCGTAAATGAATGTCTCTATGCTCTTTCCTTACTGGTGTTGGCTGCATGCGTGAAAGAATGACTCTATGCACTTTACTTTTAGTATTGGCTGTATGCGTAAATGAATGTCTCTATGCTCTTTCCTTATACTGGTGTTGGCTGTATGCGTGAAAGAATGACTCTATGCACTTTACTTGCACTGGTATTGGCTGTATGCGTAAATAGATGATGTCTCTATGTCTTTCCTTATACTGGTGTTGGCTGCATGCGTGAAAGAATGACTCTATACACTTTACTTGCACTGGTATTGGCTGTATGCGTAAATGAGTGTCTCTATGCTCTTTCCTTATACTGGTGTTGGCTGTATGCGTGAAAGAATGACTCTATGCGCACTTTACTTGCACTGGTATTGGCTGTATACGTAAATGAATGTCTCTATGCTCTTTCCTTATACTGGTGTTGGCTGTATGCGTGAAAGAATGACTCTATGCACTTTACTTGCACTGGTATTGGCTGTATGCGTAAATGAATGTCTCTATCTTTCATATACTGGTGTTGGCTGTATGCGTGAAAGAATGACTCTATGCACTTTACTTGCACTGGTATTGGCTGTATGCGTAAATGAATGTCTCTATGCTCTTTTTTTCCTTATACTGGTATTTGGCTGCATGCGTGAGAAAGAGCCAGCTCTATGCACACTTTACTTGCACTGGTATTGGCTGTATGCGTAAATGAATGTCTCTATGCTCTTTCCTTATATGGTGTTGGCTGCATGCACGTGAAAGAATGACTCTATGCACTTTAGCACTGGTATTGGCTGTATGCGTAAATGAATGTCTCTATGCTCTTTCCTTATACTGGTGTTGGCTGCATGCGTGAAAATGACTCTATGCACTTTACTTGCACTGGTATTGGCTGTATGCGTAAATAGATGTCTCTATGCTCTTTCATTATACTGGTGTTGGCTGTATGCGTGAAAGAATGACTCTATGCACTTTGCTGGTATTGGCTGTATGCGTAAATGAATGTCTCTATGCTCTTTCCTTATAATGGTGTTGGCTGTATGCGTGAAGAATGACTCTATACTTTACTTGCACTGGTATTGGCTGTATGCGTAAATGAATGTCTCTATGCTCTTTCCTTATACTGGTGTTGGCTGTATGCGTGAAAGAATGACTCTATGCACTTTACTTGTACTGGTATTGGCTGTATGCGTAAATGAATGTCTCTATGCTCTTTCCTTATGCTGGTGTTGGCTGTATGCGTGAAAGAATGACTCTATGCACTTTACTTGCACACAAAATTATTGGCTGTATACGTAAATGAATGTCTCTATGCTCTTTCCTTATACTGGTGTTGGCTGTATGCGTGAAAAGAAATGACTCTATGCACTTTACTTGCACTGGTATTGGCTGTATGCGTAAATGAATGTCTCTATGCTCTTTCCTTATACTGGTGTTGGCTGCATGCGTGAAGAATGACTCTATGCACTTTACTTGCACTGGTATTGGCTGTATACGTAAATGAATGTCTCTATGCTCTTTCCTTATACTGGTGTTGGCTGTATGCGTGAAAGAATGACTCTATGCCTTTACTTGTACTGGTATTGGCTGTATGCGTAAATGAATGTCTCTATGCTCTTTCCTTATACTGGTGTTGGCTGTATGCGTGAAAGAATGACTCTATGCACTTTACTTGCACTGGTATTGGCTGTATGCGTAAATGAATGTCTCTATGCTCTTTTATATACTGGTGTTGGCTGCATGCGTGAAAGAATGACTCTATGCACTTTACTTGCACTGGTATTGGCTGTATGCGTAAATGAATGTCTCTATGCTCTTTCCTTATACTGGTGTTGGCTGTATGCGTGAAAGAATGACTCTATGCACTTTACTTGCACTGGTATTGGCTGTATGCGTAAATGAATGTCTCTATGCTCTTTCCTTATACTGGTGTTGGCTGCATGCGTGAAGAATGACTCTATACACTTTACTTGCTGGTATTGGCTGTATGCGTAAATGAATGTCTCTATGCTCTTTTCCTTATACTGGTGTTGGCTGTATGCGTGAAAGAATGACTCTATACCTTTACTTGCACTGGTATTGGCTGTATGCGTAAATGAATGTCTCTATGCTGCTATGCTGGTGTTGGCTGTATGCGTGAAAAAAGGCAAATACTATGCACTTTACTTGCACTGGTATTGGCTGTATGCGTAAATGAATGTCTCTATGCTCTTTCCTTATACTGGTGTTGGCTGTATGCGTGAAAGAATGACTCTATGCACTTTACTTGCACTGGTATTGGCTGTATGCGTAAATGAATGTCTCTATGCTCTTTCCTTATACTGGTGTTGGCTGCATGCGTGAAAGAATGACTCTATGCACTTTACTTGCACTGGTATTGGCTGTATGCGTAAATGAATGTCTCTATGCTCTTTCCTTATACTGGTGTTGGCTGCATGCGTGAAAGAATGACTCTATGCACTTTACTTGCACTGGTATTGGCTGTATGCGTAAATGAATGTCTCTATGCTCTTTCCTTATACTGGTGTTGGCTGCATGCGTGAAAGAATGACTCTATACACTTTACTTGCACTGGTATTGGCTGTATGCGTAAATGAATGTCTCTATGCTCTTTCCTTATACTGGTGTTGGCTGTATGCGTGAAAGAATGACTCTATGCACTTTACTTGCACTGGTATTGGCTGTATGCGTAAATGAATGTCTCTATGCTCTTTCCTTATACTGGTGTTGGCTGTATGCGTGAAAAGAATGACTCTATGCACTTTACTTGCACTGGTATTGGCTGTATGCGTAAATGAATGTCTCTATGCTCTTTCCTTATACTGGTGTTGGCTGTATGCGTGAAAGAATGACTCTATACTGCTTTACTTGTACTGGTATTGGCTGTATGCGTAAATGAATGTCTCTATGCTCTTTCCTTATACTGGTGTTGGCTGTACGTGAAAGAATGACTCTATGCACTTTACTTGCACTGGTATTGGCTGTATGCGTAAATGAATGTCTCTATGCTCTTTCCTTATACTGGTGTTGGCTATGCGTGAAGAAATGACTCTATCACCTTTACTTGCACTGGTATTGGCTGTATGCGTAAATGAATGTCTCTATGCTCTTTCCTTATACTGGTGTTGGCTGCATGCGTGAAAGAATGACTCTATGCACTTTACTTGCACTGGTATTGGCTGTATGCGTAAATGAATGTCTCTATGCTCTTTCCTTATACTGGTGTTGGCTGCATGCGTAGGAAAGAATGACTCTATGCACTTTACTTGCTGGTATTGGCCTGTATGCGTAAATGGTGTCTCTATGCTCTTTCCTTATACTGGTGTTGGCTGCATGCGTGAAGAATGACTCTATGCACTTTACTTGCTGGTATTGGCTGTATGCGTAAATGAATGTCTCTATGCTCTTTCCTTATACTGGTGTTGGCTGTATGCGTGAAAGAATGACTCTATGCACTTTACTTGCACTGGTATTGGCTGTATGCGTAAATGAATGTCTCTATGCTCTTTCCTTATACTGGTGTTGGCTGTATGCGTGAAAGAATGACTCTATGCACTTTACTTGTACTGGTATTGGCTGTATGCGTAAATGAATGTCTCTATGCTCTTTCCTTATACTGGTGTTGGCTGTATGCGTGAAAGAATGACTCTATGCACTTTACTTGCACTGGTATTGGCTGTATGCGTAAATGAATGTCTCTATGCTCTTTCCTTATACTGGTGTTGGCTGTATGCGTGAAAGAATGACTCTATGCACTTTACTTGCACTGGTATTGGCTGTATGCGTAAATTAATGTCTCTATGCTCTTTGCTTATACTGGTGTTGGCTGCATGCGTGAAAGAATGACTCTATGCACTTTACTTGCACTGGTAGTGGCTGTATGCGTAAATAGATGTCTCTGGCTCTTTCCTTATGCCTGGTGTGGCTGTATGCGTGAAAGAATGACTCTATGCACTTTTTACTTGTACTGGTATTGGCTGTATGCGTAAATGAACCATATATGCTCTTTCCTTATACTGGTGTTGGCTGTATGCGTGAAAGAATGACTCTATGCGCTTTACTTGCACTGGTATTGGCTGTATGCGTAAATGAATGTCTCTATACTCTTTCCTTATACTGGTGTTGGCTGTATGCGTGAAAGAATGACTCTATGCACTTTACTTGCACTGGTATTGGCTGTGTGCGTAAATGAATGTCTCTATGCTCTTTCCTTATACTGGTGTTGGCTGCATGCGTGAAAGAATGACTCTATGCACTTTACTTGCACTGGTATTGGCTGTATGCGTAAATATGAATGTCTCTATGCTCTTTCCTTATACTGGTGTTGGCTGTATGCGTGAAAGAATGACTCTATGCTGCTTGCTTGTACTGGTATTGGCTGTATGCGTAAATGAATGTCTGTATATGTTATACTGGTGTTGGCTGTATGCGTGAAAGAATGACTCTATGCACTTTACTTGTACTGGTATTGGCTGTATGCGTAAATGAATGTCTCCTGCTCTTTCCTTATACTGGTGTTGGCTGTATGCGTGAAAGAATGACTCTATGCACTTTACTTGCACTGGTATTGGCTGTATGCGTAAATGAATGTCTCTATGCTCTTTCCTTATACTGGTGTTGGCTGCATGCGTGAAAGAATGACTCTATGCACTTTACTTGCACTGGTATTGGCTGTATGCATCGTGAATGTCTCTATGCTCTTTCTGTATACTGGTGTTGGCTGTATGCGTGAAAGAATGACTCTATGCACTTTACTTGTACTGGTATTGGCTGTATGCGTAAATGAATGTCTCTATGCTCTTTCCTTATACTGGTGTGTGCATGCGTGAAAGAATGACTCTATGCCACTTTACTTGCACTGGTATTGGCTGTATGCGTAAATGAATGTCTCTATATATTTCCTTATACTGGTGTTGGCTGTATGCGTGAAAGAATGACTCCTGTGCACTTTACTTGTACTGGTATTGGCTGCTTATGCGTAAATGAATATCTCTATGCTCTTTCCTTATACTGGTGTTGGCTGTATGCGTGAAAGAATGACTCTATGCACTTTTTACTTGCACTGGTGTTGGCTGTAGTAATGACAGATGTCTCTATGCTATTTCCTTATACTGGTGTTGGCTGCATGCGTGAAAGAATGACTCTATGCACTTTACTTGTACTGGTATTGGCTGTATGCGTAAATGAATGTCTCTATGCTCTTTCCTTATGGTGTTTGGCTGCATGCGTGAAAGAATGACTTACCTTTGTACGCAATCATTGGCTGCCGTAAATGAATGTCTCTATGCTCTTTCCTTATACTGGTGTTGGCTGTGTAATAGAAGAATGACTCTCATACCACTTTACTTGTACTGGTATTGGCGCTGTATGCGTAAATAGATATATCTGTATATACTATATACTGGTGTTGGCTGTATGCGTGAAAGAATGACTCTATGCACTTTACTTGCACTGGTATTGGCTGTATACGTAAATGAATGTCTCTATACTATTATTATACTGGTGTTGGCTGCATGAAGAATGACTCTATGCACTTTACTTGCCACTGGTATTGGCTGTGTCTTGCTTATTAGATATCTCTATGTCTTTCCTTATACTGGTGTTGGCTGTATGCGTGAAAGAATGACTCTATGCACTTTACTTGCACTGGTATTGGCTGTCGCTGTCCAAATGAATGTCTCTATGCTCTTTCCTTACTCTTTGGTCATGGCTGCATGCGTGAAAGAATGACTCTATGCACTTTTACTTGCACTGGTATTGGCTGTATGCGTAAATGAATGTCTCTATACTCTTTCTTATACTGGTGTTGGCTGTATGCGTGAAAGAATGACTCTATGCACTTTACTTGTACTGGTATTGGCTGTATGCGTAAATGAATGTCTCTCCTCTTTCCTTATGTGGTGTTGGCTGCCTTGATGAAGAATGACTCTATGCACTTTACTTGCTGGTATTTCAGCTGTATGCGTGAATGAATGTCCTCTATGCTCTTTCCTTATACTGGTGTTGGCTGCATGCGTGAAAATGACTCTATGCACTTTATGTGCTGGTGTTATTGGCTGTATGCGTAAATAGATGTCTCTATGCTCTTTCCTTATACTGGTGTTGGCCTGCGGACGAAAGAGACGACTCTATCGCACTTGCACTGGTATTGGCGGCTGCTGTCGTAAATGAGTCTCTCTATACTCCTTATTATACTGGTGTTGGCTGTATGCGTGAAAAGAATGACTCTATGCACTTTACTTGTACTGGTATTGGCTGTATGTAAATGAATGTCTCTATGCTCTTTCCTTATACTGGTGTTGGCTGTATGCGTGAAAGAATGACTCTATGCTTACCACTTGTACTGGTATTGGCTGTATGCGTAGTAGATATATGCTCTTTTTCCTTATACTGAAAATTGTTGGCTGCATGCGTGAAAGAATGACTCTATGCACTTTACTTGTCACTGGTATTGGCTGTGTACGTAAATGAATGTCTCTATTGCTATTTCATATACTGGTGTTGGCTGCATGCGTGAAAGAATAGCTCTATGCACTTTGCTTGTACTGGTATTGGCTGTATGCGTAAATGAATGTCTCTATGCTCTTTCGTATACTGGTGTTGGCTGCATGCGTGAAAGAATGACTCTATGCACTTTACTTGCACTGGTATTGGCTGTCTGCGTAAATGAATGTCTCTATGCTCTTTCCTTATACTGGTGTTGGCAACATGCGTGAAGAATGACTCTATGCACTTTACTTGTACTGGTATTGGCTGTATGCGTAAATGAATGTCTCTATGCTCTTTCTTATACTGGTGTTAGTGTATGAAAGAATGACTCTATTAACACCTTGCACTGGTATTGGCTGTACGTAAATGAATGTCTCTATGCTATTTCCTTATATGATGGCTGCAATGCATGCGTGAAAGAATGACTCTGTACGCCTGCATATGTGCGTGTGGCTGTATGCGTAAATGAATGTCTCTATGCTCTTTCCTTATACTGGTGTGCATGCATGCGTGAGAATGACTCTCTGCTACTTGCACTGGTATTGGCTGTATGCGTAAATGAATGTCTCTATGCTCTTTCCTTATACTGGTGTTGGCTGCATGCGTGAAAGAATGACTCTATGCACTTTACTTACTGGTATTGGCTGTATGCTAATGAATATATCTATGCTCTTTCCTTATACTGTGGTGTTGGCTGTATGCGTGAAAGAATGACTCTATGCACTTTACTTGTACTGGTATTGGCTGTATGCGTAAATGAATATCTCTTTGTATAACTTTCCTTATACCGGTGTTGGCTGCATGCGTGAAAGAATGACTCCCTTGCACTTTACTTGTACTGGTATTGGCTGTATTGCGTAAATGAATGTCTATGCTCTTTCCTTATACTGGTGTTGGCTGCATGCGTGAAAGAATGACTCTATGCACTTTACTTGCACTGGTATTGGCTGTATGCGTAAATGAATGTCTCTATGCTCTTTCCTTATACTGGTGTTGGCTGTGCGTGAAAGAATGACTCTGTCACTTTAGCATTTTTGGTATTGGCTGTTGCTTAAATGAATGTCTCTATGCTCTTTCCTTCTACCTGGTGTATGCATGCGTGAAAAAGAATGACTCTCTGCACTTTACTTGCATGTAGTATTGGCTGTATGCGTAAATGAATGTCTCTATGCTCTTTCCTTATACTGGTGTTGGCTGCATGCGTGAAAGAATGACTCTATGCACTTTACTTGCACTGGTATTGGCTGTATGCGTGAATGAATGTCTATGCTCTCTTTCCTTATACTGGTGTTGGCTGCATGCTGAAAGAATGACTCTATGCACTTTACTTGTACTGGTATTGGCTGTATGCGTAAATGAATGTCTCTATGCTCTTTCCTTATACTGGTGTTGGCTGCATGCGTGAAAGAATGACTCTATGCACTTTACTTGCACTGGTATTGGCTGTATGCGTGAATGAATGTCTCTATGCTCTTTCCTTATACTGGTGTTGGCTGCATGCGTGAAAAGAATGACTCCATACTTCTTGCACTGGTATTGGCTGTATGCGTGAATGAATGTCTCTATGCTCTTTCCTTATACTGGTGTTGGCTGTATGCGTGAAAGAATGACTCTATGCACTTTACTTGTACTGGTATTGGCTGTATGCGTAAATGAATGTCTCTATGCTCTTTCCTTATACTGGTGTTGGCTGCATGCGTGAAAGAATGACTCTATGCACTTTACTTGCACTGGTATTGGCTGTATGCGTAAATGAATGTCTCTATGCTCTTTCCTTATACTGGTATTGGCTGCATTGCGTGAAAGAATGACTCTATGCACTTTACTTGCACTGGTATTGGCTGTATGCGTAAATGAATGTCTCTATGCTCTTTCCTTATACTGGTGTTGGCTGTATGCGTGAAAGAATGACTCTATGAACTTTACTTGTACTGGTATTGGCTGTATGCGTAAATGAATGTCTCTATGCTCTTTCCTTATACTGGTGTTGGCTGCATGCGTGAAAGAATGACTCTATGCACTTTACTTGCACTGGTATTGGCTGTATGCGTAAATGAATGTCTCTATGCTCTTTCCTTATACTGGTGTTGGCTGCATGCAGTAAGAAAGAATGACTCTATGCACTTTACTTGCACTGGTATTGGCTGTATGCGTGAATAGATGTCTCTATGCTCTTTCCTTATACTGGTGTTGGCTGCATGCGTGAAAAGAATGACTCTATACTTTACTTGTACTGGTATTGGCTGTATGCGTGAATGAATGTCTCTATGCTCTTTCCTTATACTGGTGTTGGCTGCATGCGTGAAAGAATGACTCTATGCACTTTGCTTGTACTGGTATTGGCTGTATGCGTAAATGAATGTCTCTATGCTCTTTCCTTATACTGGTGTTGGCTGTATGCGTGAAAAGAATGACTCTATGCACTTTACTTGTACTTTGGTATTGGCTGTATGCGTAAATGAATGTCTCTATGCTCTTTCCTTATACTGGTGTTGGCTGCATGCGTGAAAGAATGACTCTATGCGCTTTACTTGTACTGGTATTGGCTGTATGCGTAAATGAATGTCTCTATGCTCTTTCCTTATACTGGTGTTGGCTGCATCGTGAAGAATGACTCTATGCACTTTACTTGCACTGGTATTGGCTGTATGCGTGAATGAATGTCTCTATGCTCTTTCCTTATACTGGTGTTGGCTGCATGCGTGGAAAAAATTATACCTTTACTTGTACTGGTATTGGCTGTATGCGTGAATGAATGTCTCTGCTCTTTCCTTATACTGGTGTTGGCTGTATGCGTGAAAAGAATATTTCTATGCACTTTACTTGTACTGGTATTGGCTGTATGCGTGAATGAATGTCTCTATGCTCTTTCCTTATACTGGTGTTATTGCATGCGTGAAAGAATGACTCTATGCACTTTACTTATACTGGTATTGGCTGTATGCGTAAATGAATGTCTCTATGCTCTTTCCTTATACTGGTGTTGGCTGTATGCGTGAAAGAATGACTCTATGCACTTTACTTGTACTGGTATTGGCTGTATGCGTAAATGAATGTCTCTATGCTCTTTCCTTATACTGGTGTTGGCTGCATGCGTGAAAGAATGACTCTATGCACTTTTCTTGCACTGGTATTGGCTGTATGCGTAAATGAATGTCTCTATGCTCTTTCCTTATACTGGTGTTGGCTGCATGCAATAGAAGAATGACTCTATACCTTTTACAGTACTTGCATAGTATTGGCTGTATGCGTGAATAGATGTCTCTATGCTCTTTCCTTATACTGGTGTTGGCTGCATGCGTGAAAGAATGACTCTATACTTTACTTGTACTGGTATTGGCTGTATGCGTGAATGAATGTGTCTATGCTCTTTCCATACTGGTGTTGGCTGCATGCGTGAAAGAATGACTCTATGCACTTTACTTGTACTGGTATTGGCTGTATGCATAAATGAATGTCTCTATGCTCTTTCCTTATACTGGTGTTGGCTGCATGCGTGAAAGAATGAAACTCTATACACTTTACTTGCACTGGTATTGGCTGTATGCGTAAATGAATGTCTCTATGCTCTTTCCTTATACTGGTGTTGGCTGTATGCATTGAAAGAATGACTCTATGCACTTGCCTGGTATTGGCTGTATGCGTAAATGAATGTCTCTATGCTCTTTCCTTATACTGGTGTTGGCTGCATGCGTGAAAGAATGACTCTATACTTCTTGCACTGGTATTGGCTGTATACGTAAATGAATGTCTCTATGCTCTTTCCTTATACTGGTGTTGGCTGTATGCGTGAAAAGAAATGACTCTATGCACTACTTTATGCTATTATTGGCTGTATGCGTAAATGAATGTCTCTATGCTCTTTCCTTATACTGGTGTTGGCTGCATGCGTAGAAGAATGACTCTATGCACTTTGCACTGGTATTGGCTGTATGCGTGAATAGATGTCTCTATGCTCTTTCCTTATACTGGTGTTGGCTGCATGCGTGAAGAATGACTCTATGCACTTTACTTACTGGTATTGGCTGTATGCGTAAATGAATGTCTCTATGCTCTTTCCTTATACTGGTGTTGGCTGCATGCGTGAAAGAATGACTCTATGCACTTTACTTTACTGGTATTGGCTGTATGCGTGAATGAATGTCTCTATGCTGCTTTCCTTATACTGGTGTTGGCTGCATGCGTGAAAGAATGACTCTATGCTACTTGCACTGGTATTGGCTGTATGCGTAAATGAATGTCTCTATGCTCTTTCCTTATACTGGTGTTGGCTATGGCGGCTGAAAGAATGACTCTATGCACTTTACTTATACTGGTATTGGCTGTATGCGTAAATGAATGTCTCTATGCTCTTTCCTTATACTGGTGTTGGCTGCATGCGTGAGAAAATGACCATATGCACTTTACTTGCTGGTATTGGCTGTATGCGTGAATGAATGTCTCTATGCTCTTTCCTTATACTGGTGTTGTACATGCGTGAAAGAATGACTCTATGCCTTTTACTTGTACTGGTATTGGCTGTATGCGTAAATAGATATATACTCTTTCTTATACTGGTTATTTGGCTGCATGCGTGAAAGAATGACTCTATGCACTTTTACTTGTACTGGTATTGGCTGTATGCGTAAATGAATGTCTCTATGCTCTTTCCTTATACTGGTGTTGGCTGCATGCGTGAAAGAATGACTCTATGCACTTTACTTGCACTGGTATTGGCTGTATGCGTAAATGAATGTCTCTATGCTCTTTCCTTATACTGGTGTTGGCTGCATGCGTGAAGAATGACTCTATGCACTTTACTTGCACTGGTATTGGCTGTATGCGTGAATGAATGTCTCTATGCTCTTTCCTTATACTGGTGTTGGCTGCATGCGTGAAAGAAGAATGACTCTATGCACTTTACTTGTACTGGTATTGGCTGTATGCGTAAATGAATGTCTCTATGCTCTTTCCTTATACTGGTGTTGGCTGCATGCGTGAAGAATGACTCTATGCACTTTACTTGTACTGGTATTGGCTGTATGCGTAAATGAATGTCTCTATGCTCTTTCCTTATACTGGTGTTGGCTGCATGCGTAAGAATGACTCTATGCACTTTACTTGCACTGGTATTGGCTGTATGCGTAAGTAAATGTCTCTATGCTCTTTCCTTATACTGGTGTTGGCTGCATGCGTGAAAGAATGACTCTATGCACTTTACTTGCACTGGTATTGGCTGTATGCGTAAATGAATGTCTCTATGCTCTTTCCTTATACTGGTGTTGGCTGCATGCGTGAAAGAATGACTCTATACGCTGCACTGGTATTGGCTGTATGCGTAAATATATATCTCCTATGCTCTTTCGTTATACTGGTGTTGGCTGCATGCGTGAAAGAATGACTCTATGCACTTTACTTGCACTGGTATTGGCTGTATGCGTGAATGAATGTCTCTATGCTCTTTCCTTATACTGGTGTTGGCTGCATGCGTGAAAGAATGACTCTATGCACTTTACTTGTACTGGTATTGGCTGTATGCGTAAATGAATGTCTCTATGCTCTTTCCTTATACTGGTGTTGGCTGCATGCGTGAAAGAATGACTCTATGCACTTTACTTGTACTGGTATTGGCTGTATGCGTAAATGAATGTCTCTATGCTCTTTCCTTATACTGGTGTTGGCTGCATGCGTGAAAGAATGACTCTATGCACTTTACTTGTACTGGTATTGGCTGTATGCGTAAATGAATGTCTCTATGCTCTTTCCTTATACTGGTGTTGGCTGCATGCGTGAAAGAATGACTCTATGCACTTTACTTGCACTGGTATTGGCTGTATGCGTAAATGAATGTCTCTATGCTCTTTCCTTATACTGGTGTTGGCTGCATGCGTGAAAGAATGACTCTATGCACTTTACTTGTACTGGTATTGGCTGTATGCGTAAATGAATGTCTCTACGCTCTTTCCTTATACTGGTGTTGGCTGCATGCGTGAAAGAATGACTCTATGCACTTTACTTGCACTGGTATTGGCTGTATGCGTAAATGAATGTCTCTATGCTCTTTCCTTATACTGGTGTTGGCTGCATGCGTGAAAGAATGACTCTATGCACTTTACTTGTACTGGTATTGGCTGTATGCGTAAATGAATGTCTCTATGCTCTTTCCTTATACTGGTGTTGGCTGCATGCGTGAAAGAATGACTCTATGCACTTTACTTGTACTGGTATTGGCTGTATGCGTAAATGAATGTCTCTATGATCTTTCCTTATACTGGTGTTGAAGGCTGCGTGAAAGAATGACTTACGCACTTTACTTGTACTGGTATTAGCTGTATGCGTAAATGAATGTCTCTATGCTCTTTCCTTATACTGCGTTGGCTGCATGCGTGAAAGAATTAGACTCTATGCACTTTACTTGTACTGGTATTGGCTGTATGCGTAAATGAATGTCTCTATGCTCTCTTCCTTTATACTGGTATGTTGGCTGCATGCGTGAAAGAATGACTCTATGCACTTTACTTGTACTGGTATTGGCTGTATGCGTAAAAAACACTGCCTCATGCTCTTTCCTTATACTGGTGTTGGCCATGCGTGAAAGAATGACTCTATGCACTTTACTTGCACTGGTATTGGCTGTATGCGTAAATGAATGTCTCTATGCTCTTTCCTTATACTGGTGTTGGCTGCATGCGTGAAAGAATGACTCTATGCACTTTACTTGTACTGGTATTGGCTGTATGCGTAAATGAATGTCTCTATGCTCTTCCTTATACTGGTGCTTGGCTGCATGCGTGGAAAGAATGACTCTATGCACTTTACTTGCACTGGTATTGGCTGTATGCGTAAATGAATGTCTCTATGCTCTTTCCTTATACTGGTGTTGGCTGCATGCGTGAAAGAATGACTCTATGCACTTTACTTGCACTGGTATTGGGCTGTATGCGTAAATGAATGTCTCTATGCTCTTCCTTATACTGGTGTTGGCTGCATGCGTGAAAGAATGACTTCATGCACTTTACTGCAATTGTATTGGCTGTATGCGTACGAATGTCTCTATGCTCTTTTCCTTATATACTGGTGTTGGCCGTGAGCGTGAAAGAATGACTCTATGCACTTTACTTGTACTGGTATTGGTTGTGGTGCGTGTATGAATGTTCCTCATGCTCTTTCCTTATATTTGTGTTGGCTGCATGCGTGAAAGAATGACTCTATGCACTTTACTTGCACTGTATTGGCTGTATGCGTAAATGAATGTCTCTATGCTCTTTCCTTATACTGGTGTTGGCTGCATGCGTGAAAGAATGACTCTATGCACTTTACTTGTGCCTCGGTATTGGCTGTATGCGTAAATGAATGTCTCTATGCTCTTTCCTTTTATACTGGTGTTGGCTGCATGCGTGAAAGAATGACTCTATGCACTTTACTTGTACTGGTATTGGCTGTATGCGTAAAATGTGAATGTCTCTATGCTCTTTCCTTATACTGGTGTTGGCTGCATGCGTGAAAGAATGACTCTATGCACTTTACTTGTACTGGTATTGGCTGTATGCGTAAATGAATGTCTCATGCTCTTCCTTATACTGGTGTTGGCTGCATGCGTGAAAAAGAATGACTCTATGCACTTTACTTGTACTGGTATTGGCTGTATGCGTAAATGAATGTCTCTATGCTCTTTCCTTATACTGGTGTTGGCTGCAGCTGCGTGAAAGAATGACTCTATGCACTTTACTTGTACTGGTATTGGCTGTATGCGTAAATGAATGTCTCTATGCTCTTTCCTTATACTGGTGTTGGCTGCATGCGTGAAAGAATGACTCTATGCACTTTACTTGCACTGGTATTGGCTGTATGCAAATGAATGTCTCCATAAATTTTCTTTCCTTATACCAAAGTTGGCTGCATGCTTGAAAGAATGACTCTATGCACTTTACTTGTACTGGTATTGGCTGTATGCGTAAATGAATGTCTCTATGCTCTTTCCTTATACTGGTGTTGGCTGCATGCGTGAAAGAATGACTCTATGCACTTTACTTGCACTGGTATTGGCTGTATGCGTAAATGAATGTCTCTATGCTCTTTCCTTATACTGGTGTTGGCTGCATGCGTGAAAGAATGACTCTATGCACTTTACTTGCACTGGTATTGGCTGTATGCGTAAATGAATGTCTCTATGCTCTTTCCTTATACTGGTGTTGGCTGCATGCGTGAAAGAATGACTCTATGCACTTTACTTGCACTGGTATTGGCTGTATGCGTAAATGAATGTCTCTATGCTCTTTCCTTATACTGGTGTTGGCTGCATGCGTGAAAGAATGACTCTATGCACTTTACTTGTACTGGTATTGGCTGTATGCGTAAATGAATGTCTCTATGCTCTTTCCTTATACTGGTGTTGGCTGCATGCGTGAAAGAATGACTCTATGCACTTTACTTGCACTGGTATTGGCTGTATGCGTAAATGAATGTCTCTATGCTCTTTCCTTATACTGGTGTTGGCTGCATGCGTGAAAGAATGACTCTATGCACTTTACTTGCACTGGTATTGGCTGTATGCGTAAATGAATGTCTCTATGCTCTTTCCTTATACTGGTGTTGGCTGCATGCGTGAAAGAATGACTCTATGCACTTTACTTGTACTGGTATTGGCTGTATGCGTAAATGAATGTCTCTATGCTCTTTCCTTATACTGGTGTTGGCTGCATGCGTGAAAGAATGACTCTATGCACTTTACTTGTACTGGTATTGGCTGTATGCGTAAATGAATGTCTCTATGCTCTTTCCTTATACTGGTGTTGGCTGCATGCGTGAAAGAATGACTCTATGCACTTTACTTGCACTGGTATTGGCTGTATGCGTAAATGAATGTCTCTATGCTCTTTCCTTATACTGGTGTTGGCTGCATGCGTGAAAGAATGACTCTATGCACTTTACTTGTACTGGTATTGGCTGTATGCGTAAATGAATGTCTCTATGCTCTTTCCTTATACTGGTGTTGGCTGCATGCGTGAAAGAATGACTCTATGCACTTTACTTGCACTGGTATTGGCTGTATGCGTAAATGAATGTCTCTATGCTCTTTCCGTATACTGGTGTTGGCTGCATGCGTGAAAGTATGA